>KZ061606.1:111684-164418 GCA_002091835.1 Anopheles maculatus
CCAGTTAGAAATATGGTTTAGGAGGAGAAGGAAAAAAATATTCCTCAAGTACTTTATTGGGCGGCAAAAGGAGGGTTTTTTCCTACGCTTTCTTTTCTAATCAAATATCTTCTCAGTGTCAGGGCTGTGGTCAGCAAGAAAAGCGTTGAATAACCCACAGTTTATATGATTTTCTTGGCTATACATCGTCTTCTGTATTAAGTATGTGATAATCAAACCGAATTTGACTAAGATATCTGCTGATTCGGAGCAACTATGACCCAAAACAATCGAGATACTGCGTTTGACGCTTTGCTCGTATTATTAGCTCTATCAATCCTGAGTGTCAAAGTTGAAGATCGTGAGACATTTTTTTAAGCACAGACTACCCTTTCCCTTAAGGAACAAAAGTGAACATCAGAGTTCCAGAGACCTTGAGATCTTGCGGGAGGGTCTTCTGGTGTTGTCAGTCCTCAATTTGAACCCAGGCTTTAGATAGAGATAAAGATTGTAGACAAGGTGTGAATAAGCCGTCTATTGAAAGTCGCCTATTGAAGAAACTCTTAGCTCAACAACTTCAACTGATCAACGAAGGATCAATTGATCGTTAACGCGTCAAAAAAAGAAGCTCAATCGTGGGATTACCAACCGGGAATAAGTTGTTAGCTAATTGCCATAGTGTCCACCGAGAAGAATTCGAGTAACATTGAATCCATCTAAAGACCCACCCAAAACCGTTTAACAAGCTACCCGTTTAGTAATCCACCGTTATCGTTATAATCAATAATCCTCGCAATAATGTTGTACCGTTTGGTGTGAGCAAATGAAGCCTGCGGTAGAAGAAGCCTGCATCATAATTTCGCCATCAAACCATCAAACGATCCAGAGCCCATAAAGCCAGGTGGTGTGGTGGTCGTAAAAACAAAACCTCGAAGCTTTCACAAAACGCCAAACCACGCCAAACAACGCCCGAAGGAAAAGCGCTTATGATTTTATGTCCAGAACCATTAAACTAGCCCGGCTGGAGCAGCTTGGTTTTTCTGTGTGTGCTCTTTTAAAATGCATTCCGCATTCTGTCTGGAACCGATTGTGCTGTTTTCAGAACATTCGGCAGGACCACCACCAAAGCAAATAGAAAACGAGCCATTTTTATCCACAAAGCAAAAGGTGCACCCCGATTATGATGCTTTCTTATCCGCAGATACATACGCTTACGGGATCTCTCTCTTTCTCTCGCTATATCTCAACCTAAATAACCTCGAAAGGACTCTCGAAAAAGGAGCAAAGCTAGGAACAAAAACCTTTCAGAGGCGGCGACCGATAGGCCTTCACCATCGGGAGCATAATTAATAGCCATTTGTGTGTGTGTGTGTGTGTGTGTGTGTGTGTGCGTGTTTCTTGGGATGTGTGGGATCTCCTATTCAATGCATTATGCATAGAGAAGTAAAAAGGTTCATCGGTTCAAGGAAAGGTTCTCGGGTTCTTCGGTGTAGCTGCAGCTGCCGACTGCCTTCTGGCAAAGGTGAGAAATCCACCACAGCACTCCGATATCCGGGGACCAAGAGTTATGGGCCGGCAGTTTTTGAATGCTCTCAGAGGTTGTTGGTTGATGGTGAATAGCCGCAATTTTTCTCCAATAGATCTGTCTGCACACGAACGGTTCATCTTTATCTTCATTACCGATACAACAAAAGGCAGTGTAAGCAATACGCACACCATATGCTACTATCCGTTTGGGAAAACGCTGTTAAAAAAAAGCAGATCATACCTGTGGCCTCAGGTACGTCACGGGCCAACAGTACAACAAACACATCTCTCCAGGAAAGGGTGGGTGTGTGCGTTCCTTCCTTGTTCTGCTCGGTTCTTCTCCATTTATCCCTTATTCTATGAAGCGTAAGAGGCTCTTCATTATTCCAGCCGGTACAGCATCTGCTGCTGCTGCTGCTGAGATCTTCCGTTTTACCTACCAAAGGCTGGTTAAGTAGAAATTATCGACTCTCGAGATCTGGAGCGTGTAATAATGCAAGAAGACAGACTCTTCGTGTACCGCGAGCTAAGTACAGCCCCGAACCAATCATGGTTGATGATACTGTGTACTGTCGGTTACAATTGGTTTCGAACAGCAATTGATTTTTATTACCAACTGGATGATGATGAGTAACGGATCGTATGCGTTATTCAATTTCCCTGCACGCGCATTGAAAACATTATTGGGCAAAAGCTGTTCAATGAGCTGCTTAAACCCAATATATCGTATTGCTATTGCTGCAATTAAAAACCGCCATAAACAATCGTTCAAAGAGACGTGATACGCGTAGATCGGTGTTTTAAAGGTGCATCAGGACTTCCAGACTCAGAGTTTTACCCTTGAGGACAATTTTATGGGCATGTGGCTCATAAAGTTGAGACGCCATTTCGTGTCTTTTTTTTCTCTCCAATCGGTCTGCTACTCAGGCAATAAAGCTTCTGCGCCATACCAGCTCCATTTAAAGTCTGCTGTTACCATTAATACTTCGGATTACTTACAACAAAAAGCTCTCTCTCACACAAACTCTCTGTCCTGGTGGCCACAGAAGCAATGGATATTTACCTGCGAACGAAACGAAAATAAAACAGAAAACACATATTAAAAACGGTCACCGATTCATAATTTCCACGACCCTTAAGGCTCATAAACCCTGGGCGCCAAGTTTGTTGACCTTCGAAAAAACGAACCTCCTCCATTCAGCGGTTAATTGTTGGCACAACTCGCCCAACAACGCAGACAGAGACGGAGCCACAACAAGAACAAAAGCAAACAACATTTTATTATTTTTAAGAGTTAAATACATCCTTTTTTTATTCTGCGGATATGTGTGGCGTGCTAAAGACTCCTCCGAAAAAGCTACTGCCCAAAGGCGGGTTTCGCTTCCCACACACAGAGACACAGAAACCTGCACCAGAAAAGGGCAAAATTCTTTCAGCTTTTTTGTTTCGTTGCGCTCTTGAAAATTTGCCCATAAAATTAACATAAGCAAGCTAATGAGTGGAAAAAGCCAGGAAAAATCTCTACTACACAGGAAACACGGGGCGACCTCACAACCGGACCGATTCGGTTCCCGGGGTTCCGCGTGGAATGCTCATCCCACCAGTCCAATTTCCAAGAACATTCCAAATGCGGAGTGGCATCGTGTTACGCCGGCCCTCCGATGGTGGTAAAGATGAAGACGCAGAACTGACGCAGATGATAAGTTTTCGTCGAAAACCATTAAGATGCCCTACACCTACGTCCGGAGTGGTTCAGTGAACCGTTCATCAAACACACCAACACATACCAATCTACGTGCCCTTGTTTGTGCCCGTATGTGGCTAGAAATCCCCATCCTTTAAGCCCTTCCAGTGTGAGGAACCTCAAGACTAGAGCTGCAAAACTTTCGGATCCGCTTCGGAGCGGGAAGAATTATTGAAGAAGCATAAAACATCATGTAATGAACCTCATTCTACCCCGATCATTCATCTCCTGTACCTCCCGAAGGTCACACAGAGCACAGCGTCCGACCCCGAGCAACAATCGGGCTTACGACGGAGCTCTTCCGCATCGTGCGTGATGACTTGAGAAACGGTTTTCCAAACCGAGGGGGTTACAAGGTTTTCCGGTAGCTCACCGGTCAGAAGCCGCCGAATTGTGCTTCCGCTGTTGTCCACTTTTCAGAAGTAGGAAGCCACACACAGCACCGACTGTTGTTGTTACGGTATTTACGGCACGCGTAATTCTAAGAGTCATTCGTAACGGGGAAGGCCTTCAACGTTTAAATAACGAATTTTTCGATCTGGACAGGTGAAACAACCTAAATCATCTCGCGAATCGTTCACATACATACTCACAGTAGCAGCCCCAACAATCAATGTCAAATTTGCTTTAATTTAATTAAGCCGTATTAAGAACCACTCCAATAACTAATAATTCCAATTAAATCCTCATTATTTAATGCGCTTGCAGCACAGTAACTGTGAGCAATAAGAAATAAATTGCCATTAATTCCTTCCTCCATGCGGTCTAACACACAAACACAAGCTAAATTGGCCACTTCACTTCAAGTTGCCACTTGTAACCAGAAGTTCTCTCTTCATTACGAGATTTGTTCTGTTCTTATTTGGCCCCGCTTCAAGCACTCTCCGACTGCCAGATGGTTAAACCACCGGAACGAAGAGTTGAAGCTTAAACAGAGCAAGGTGACATTCTTTACATCCCTCCCCTATTACTACTGCCGCTACTATGACAAGAGACGCTCTCAAATATCAAAATAAAAATGCAAAAATTACGTACACCGAAAAAAAAACACGGCAACCCCGAAAAAAGTGTTAAGCAAAGCAATATTAACCAGCACGACACGGCGGAATGGTGTTGACTTAAGGAAGATGAGAAAATCCAAAATAAAAATACAAGAATGTCACGAAAATGCGGCTCTTGCTCACCATGTGAGCGGGCGCACCTTGTCACCGGCTGCTACAAAGAAGGTGAAAATTGGAGCAAAATCCTGTGGGGCAAATTCTGGTTGGTGGTAGTGATGTTGGAAACGGTGCACAACACAAAAAACTGGTTGCTGTGTCGAGATGGTTCTTGTGTGACGCGAAACGTAGCGCAAGTAGGCGATACGCGAAAAAAGAACGCTTTCCACCAAAGCCGTTTGTTGATATGCGCGCTGGAACGCCTGTTCCTCGTTGCTGATGAAGTGTCGGGCTGAAGCATTCCAGGCCTGATCGTTGAAGGCTACTTTTTTCGCAATCTCTCTCTCGGTTGCTTCTCGATGAGTGTGCTACTCCATTGCCACCTTCAGACACGAAAGTGGGAAAAATATTTAAGCTCCCGGTCTTCTTTTTTGCACCATTTCAACGCTGCGGCACTATTCCCGGCACAAAAATTGCACTCGTGACGCTGCTGCACCTTCGCTTTTTTTGAAGAAACAATAACGCGAAAAAAAACCTGTTGAATGCCCACTTTTTGAGATAATTGCACTCGTCGAAGAACGCGAACCTAAACCGTGGTACGATATATGCCGTTCGCTGCTAGTAGAACCTTTCTTCCCGCCTGGCTGGAAGCGAAAGACGGCAAGGTGCGAGAAATCATGTCAAGTTGACGACGATGACGACGACGACGACTCCCGGAGATATAATGATGCTCATCATGGCCATGGCAATGCAATGCAATTCTTCCCCAACCGTACAAGGAGGATACGACGGGATGCATCTCGGGTGCATCGATTCCAGCCGCAAAATGGAAAAAGAATTTTCGCTCACCTTCTTTGTCACGCCGTTGCGCTTTCAATTAACGAACCCTGCCGCCACCGGACGATAGCCTTGGGTTGCGATAGAAAGATGGTTTGTATAATTAATGCACTACACACTTTGGTGTGGCCTGCTGCTGCTGGTAACCTGCTCCCAATAATGCTTCTTACAGCATCCTCGGCAGAATCCATCCTCGAGGCGGCCATGTCACAATCACGAGTGTGCCATTAACTTTAATTCGATTGTCTTGTTATTGAAATGAGGAGGTCTCACACGAGATCGGAACCACTTTGGAACGGAAGTCGATGAGACTTGGGACAACGCACACGTACATACACGCTCATTGGAGCGATAATGTAGCTTCTCGTTAGCATAATCAATGTCGTGTGTTGTGCGTCAGTTTTAGCTAATGCTGTCGGTCTTCGGATCTCTCCCGAGACACATCCGCGCTGCTCATCGATGATCAAGTGGATAGAGGGAATGGGCGTCTAAAGTAAGTGCTTGTTCTAGAATAGCGGAGCTCATGTTTCATTACAACCTCATGTCATGTGGAATTAATATTGCAGTAAGTGTTATTGGAGTGGTTTTCGGAATACTTTAGAATATAAATTCCATTTAAACAAACACCACACAAAAACCTTTCAGCGGAAAAACACAAAAACCAATGATAACAGTTTCCTTCCAATGATATCGTGAGTAGGTGTAATTTAGCTCAGTGTAACCACCTTCCAGGAACTAGTAACGCTATCCTGGTGGCACTGTGGTGATGTTACAAAACAGGCTAATGGTTCCGAGCACTAATGAACATGTAGCATGTCCGCGACGAAGGGGCCACTTTATACAACGCGAGGAATGAAAAATTAAATGCCTCATGATTTATATGCTCACGTGACACGAAGAACTGCACTTGCTGTAACGTAATTCCACGAAACTACTTGTTTGTTGCCGAGAATGATAAGCGCATTTCAAAAGTGCAGCAGCAGTCCCTGACATGCATGGAGCAGGAACATCTATAACATTCTTGGTAGTTCCGCAAACCGATCGATCGCAGCGCAATGTGAGTGAACTGGAAACATGAAAAGAGATTAGTCGGGCGTTCAACAAACAAGACACGTTGGTTGCGTTTATGAACAGTTCCAGATAATCTTTTTTACGACTTACGACACAGAAACAAACGCCTCCATCCAACGCCTTATCCTGTTCTAACGGGGAAAACCATTTCCCGGGTGTTTCCACCCCACATGAAATCTGATACGTTACTCATTCCAAAGTCCCGATTTCTTCATGGCTAAAGCTAATGACCTTTCGGTGTACGACCATCGATCGATTGCGTTAGGATTTACGCCCGAGGTCGATAACGTTCCCAGTAATGGCCATTTAAACTCCACCGAGGAAATAGAGGTGTCAAAATCGTGTGAATGTGTATGTGTCGCGCACTATCGGGGAATCATTTCCACACACTCGGTCGCGTTTAATCACCATCGGGTGTGAAAAGGAAATCCAGATGCAGCACTTTCACCACTAGATGGATGAGATGATGCAAACTGTAAAATGTGTCTCGTAAATAAGTAAAATCGTAACCTGTAACATTCATTTGCAAAACGCTCCATCACAAAGGAACGACGAGCAACTGCGGAGACAACCGCGACAACCATCAAGAAGGTGTTTATGAGCTAGGCAGGCATCCACTCAACCGTGACCACAAAAGTCACTGCAGTTTGCAGGGTTTATGGCAACAAAACTATGGTGAGCTGGTGTTATTGGCATGCTAAGAGCTTGCCGATGCATTCTACCCATCCCTACACTAAACGGGTTGGTGGTGAACACATTAATGACATTTCAAGTTCATTACCCTTTCACCGAGTGGGGGGGTACATCACGCTCGCCACCCTAGAGATTGCTGGAAACTGGTGAACTTTCACTCGATTATGATCGTATCTCATTTTTCACACCATTCACACAAAATCTACTGCGCCCCGTTTGTTGAACCGTGGCATCTGTCGGGCAGCAGCAGCAGCAGCAGCATGTTTGCTTCACCTGATCGGTTTGCTTTCCCCCAAAATGACCTACCGGTGGTACTCACCGTTCGGATTAAAAATCGAAAGAGCATAGCGTTGTGATTGAATTAAAGCACGTTTGTTATTGATATGTAGTAATGTTGATGGAATTGATGAAAACAAGCAGAGTCGAACCATAATTATCACAAGGTCAATGGATTTTCTTCGACTTTCATTACTTTTCGTTGGTCGGGGGAGATGGCTCACACTTCTGAACATATGTTATGATGCAAGTTAACAAGTTATTTTCACTACATGAATATTAATACAAGATTTTCCAGATGATTTCGCAGGAATAACAACACTTTAGAAAAGCATAGCACTTAAATCATCCAATTAAGTTAGAATTTCTGATGTCTGATGAAGTTCCAAAGCTGATATAACAATTGCTGCCTATAACTTCGAACAATCAGAATTATAGATTCTGATAAATCCTTCCATCTTCATCTACTAAAATGCAACACAAAATGACTGATTATTTTAACTTAATACTCTTAAATCATTGTAGTTTCTTTTTCGGGACACGCTTGTACTTCTTGGAAAATATTTTTTGCGTTTGAAAACAGTGAAAAAGTTTGAGGAACCATTCAGGTTGAGTAAACGTTAAATAAACACCCAGGAAAACATATTATTCTTGCCAAATGATCTAACAACTCCTGTATATTAAACTCTTCTCATCCAATCTTTATCCTTCTACCAATAGTTTTATCAACTTCTGTCCTAACTTGTCCCAGTTTTTGTGGAAGGTGCAACTAGCGCACGGTAGATAACACAATCTCCTTCCATCCTTATCTTGCACGCCACGTGTTTGCCACAAACATGAACGAACCGTGAACACACGGGTAACATGATACCTCCAGCATACACACACACACCTCGTCCTTAATGTTGCCACCGTGTCATCAGCGTTCGACAAATATTTGGAAATTTAATACCGACTCGAACTCGCTCGAATAAGAAAACCCTGGGCGGTGAATGCAAAACCTAACTAATCCCTAACGGGATGCTCAACGCAACGGCAGTGTGGTGAGCAAAGGTGAAAACAGGGAAACTCCCGGGAAGGATGTTAGTTGATACGCCATTAAGCGCTGGGTGTTAAACTCGCAACCTGGCAAGCGGGATTTTAGACCCCAAAAACCTTTCGCTCGTCCCAGGGAACCAAGGAACGGTTCTACGGGAGGTTCTTTTTCGGAAAAGGACATTGGAAAAGTGAATACGGGAAATTCAATCTAACACCCTCGCCCTGGTCTTGCGGATGACTATATGGGATACCAAGCATGAAGTTACCATTGAATAATTCTACCTCCTCCTAATGCTCTTTAGATTCTAGCCAGTGCCGCCTGCCGGAAGACATTCAACGACGTTCGATAAGGTGTGTAGCACGAAGATGCAATGCCCAACTCAGCGTACAAGGGACAAAGAAACTAATTCGTGTGATTTAGGTTTTCAGTATGCGCTGGTGTAGCCTCCGGGGGTGGAATTTAATCAGAAAGGGACCGTAGCATCAACATCATTTTCTTTCTGCCGGATGTACAAGCCTGTACCCAGTAATTGCTTATCACATACCGCTGGCAAATAATTCGTATCGGTCACGTGACCAATGCGCGAATCCGGACCAAACCCACCACACGCTTCGTTGTTCGATCGTGGGAGATAAAATACGCCATAATAGTAGCTTTCCTGGCTGGCCGAGAGTACTAAGCAAGACGAGGGGTGAATAAATTTACTGCCTTTTGCTGTGCCACGTTCCCTCCACAAAGCTGCCACGAGAAAATAATATTGAGATGCTTGATTTAATGAAGTTCGTTGAGGGAAAAGCGGCCGAGTCTGGGAAGATGACACACTTACGTGATCGAAGCGAATTGCGAAAATTTAATATTTATCCTGGCGATGACGATGAGGACGTTGTGCCATCACGCGCCTGCTCTAATAACAAGTGAGGCGGATTGGAACGTAATTAAAGGCCGAAAGCAGGATTTTAGATTCATGGATCATGGGACTACACGATGGCGTCAACAAGGTCAATTGAAGGAATATTGAGATTTATTCTGGTGCTCAAGAAACACTTTAGTCCGCCAAAATTCGCCTAATCGAAAAATTCAATTACAACGTATTATTATTAATCAAAACGAACCATATTGTCCCTTTCACTATTCAAGACCGTTCGCTTTATTTTCCGATCGCACCAGTATGAATCATACACTTCAGCCCGCGCTTGAGTGTGATGACTAAGAATTGCCGTACCGCATGGACGGTTTTGTTCTACTTGACTGCCTAACACGTTCCCTCCACAAAGCTGCCACGAGAAAATAATATTGAGATGCTTGATTTAATGAAGTTCGTTGAGGGAAAAGCGGCCGAGTCTGGGAAGATGACACACTTACGTGATCGAAGCGAATTGCGAAAATTTAATATTTATCCTGGCGAACGATGACGGCGTTGTGCCATCACGCGCCTTCTCTAATAACAAGTGAGGCGGATTGGAACGTAATTAAAGGCCGAAAGCAGGATTTTAGATTCATGGATCATGGGACTACACGATGGCGTCAACAAGGTCAATTGAAGGAATATTGAGATTTATTCTGGTGCTCAAGAAACACTTTAGTCCGCCAAAATTCGCCTAATCGAAAAATTCAATTACAACGTATTATTATTAATCAAAACGAACCATATTGTCCCTTTCACTATTCAAGACCGTTCGCTTTATTTTCCGATCACACCAGTATGAATCATCAACTGCAGTTCGTGCTTGGGCGTGATGACTAAGAATTGCCGTACCGCATGGACGGTTTTGTTCTACTTGACTGCCTAAATCAAGAACCACAACCGTGCAACCGTGCAACATCCGGCCGCTCTCTAGTCATGTGGCGACGACGACGGTTCGCCTAACAGCGACCGCTTCTTCTACTGCACGCATTTTTCCTGTTTTCCATTTTCCCATCTGCCTCCTCCCCTCCCACAAAACTCCACTCAACTATGACCACCTTTCCATAGCGCCCTAAAGTCGTTACGTGCACCCACCGTGAGAAGAAGCGTTTCATAATTATCCAAACCGAACGCGAACGGATGCAGTTTCTCCGCACACAACACACAACCACTTTCGATTGCTTTTGGAGCGTCCAGCTCCCTGAGCGCAATCGCGTAACCACCCCGTATTCCCGCACAGAGGGAAGATCGGCGATCGTTGATTCCTAACCTTATTAATTCTCTGCGGACAGGTGCATCGTGTGCGAAAATAAATCCCATTTCAACGCCGGGCCGCTTGACGGTGACTGCGAAAGTCGTGATTTTCCAAACGATGCTATAGCAACTCAATCCGCTGGGCGAATTCAAATAACGACCGGTCAGGAAGGATCCGTTCGAACGTGGGATAGGTACGGAGCTTGAACCGATTTTCTGACATTTTCCCAATCCCGTGCACACGACAAATGTAGGTCGACAGTCAGCACCGCACTAGTTCCACGAAACGTACGCTCACGATGGCTGGAGATGAAAAAAAAAATGCTGTGGCTGTGTATGTCGGCATGTCGACGAGTCGGGGAAAATAGGAAAATCATGTAAATAGTTGACATGATTGAAAAATAAGCTGATTAGAGAGATAACTGTGCGCTGTTCTGTCGGGAAACTTCACATTCCTATAAAACCCGGGGAATCGTGAACGTTGGCGCCCTTTCGGCATGGAGGTGATTTTTCACAACAACCTCGCTCCAACAAGAGCATGCTCCCCGGATGCTTTCACCTTACGAGCGCCATCACCTTCCTGGTGGTGACGTGATAACGCGAGGAAACGATTCTCGCTTGATTTGATATTCATTTTAGATTGCACGAACACGGGCCAGACAGATCGAGAGCGCGATTGTAACACAAACAGCGTGCTCGGTTTATAGAAATTCTGAGAACTCTTGTATGTGGAACTAGAGTATAAAGACTGAGTATCCAGCTTTGTCGGTAACATATGTCTATTAATAAAAGAAAGAAGGAATCCTTCGCCGTCTAGGATCTATCGTTTGTGGAGCATTCTTTGAGCAAAGGAAAACACAGATGTAATTGCCGTTTTATGTCCACCAACGCCCGGTGCTGTCTGCATCCTTTCAATCCTTCATTAAAAACCCACCGCTTGTGGACATATCCCATCCATAAATGAATCACAACAGCGCCATCAGAGCTACGGCAGAACGATTACTCACGCAGGCGATTACACAAAACGACGATAAAAACAGCAACATACACACAAATGGCCACGACGACATGCAATCAGCCAGCAACGCTAGCGACAACAAAAAAAAAACTTCAGTCTTACGCCAATCCGGAGACCTGTGTCCTTGAATTCCGATTGTTAGCATTCAAGGATATAAGCAAAGGGACACGAAGGGTGGTCTCGGCTGCTTGGCTGTACCGAAACAAAAGTATGTCATCGTGGAACTCTGTGTGAGTGTGTGTCAGCGGAGTGTGTGCGTGAGTACGGTTCCGATTCCTTTTTTTTAACCTTTCCTCGACCTCGACTGCGCCACCAACAAGGTTGAAGATGATGGCGTAATAGTTGGTTCCTTGTAGGGGTTTTACTTCGTTCTTGTCTACTTCTCCTGCAGTTTGCACCTTTTCACGCTGTGAGCATGTTGAGCCCTGAACCTTCCAAGAATGTCTGCATAATGTAACCGGAAGAATCCGTGTCACGGTGAGGTTAAATTGGAAATCAACCTTACGGTTACCAGAGTACACGCTGGGTGTGAGTTTTGAGCTGTTTTTTCAGACAATCAACGCTATGATTGGATTCGATAGTTTGCAGGAGTGAGTGATGCTCAATTCTTTATCAATAAGGTAGAGGATTTTTATCATCTAAACCTCTTTTTTATGTTAAACTGAGAATTGTTCCTAGAGTTAGACTTTGAGTGTGGTCGGAGAAGTCTTTTAAAACAATAATTTCAATCAATTAATGGCGTAAGACATTCATCAGTTTGTACAGGCCATCCTAAGATTAATGACTATGCTCTGGCAATAGAACATTCCTTAAATCTTGCTCCATACGAACAGAAGCGAATGTTCCTGAGCATATTAGTGACTCATTTTGAATAATATCGGAAAACTTTTGACAGGAATTACAAATACTTCGGGAACAATAGAATCCATTCATTATTCAGAATACATTAAATATTCCTTCTTGAAATTCTTTAATAGATTTCTTCAACCCCGGAATGACCCTCTACAGGGACACATAAATCCCAACGGACTTGCGAAACATTTATGACACCCTGTATTTTTAAAGCCTCTCTGCCTCTCTCTCTACGAAACCTCTCCCAAAAAATGGCCACCACCATGTGTGCACATTGGTCGAAGGTTATTTGCTTTACAAAAATCATTACCGGATCTTCGCTCACATTATGGCTTGCACATAAAACTGGTTGTAGCCCATCCTCCCTGCTGTTGTTGTGTTTCTAGTGTTTCCCATTTCGCAAGACGATCTTCACCGCCAAGAGAGTGTCATAAGGATGTTTGGGGCGCATTTTTATGCAACCATCAACATCGCCATAAACCCTTCAAAGTGGTGCACACGCACTAAAGCTGCACATCCACCCATTGTGGGATGTCTAAGAGAAGATGTCACGAATGTCGTAATACAATGGAAACAATAACCTTCTCCCATCGTGCGCGTTCACTTTCTTCAGGCATGGCCACTTTCACGGTTCGTATGTGTTCTCCTACTAACTCAAGCAAGCAACAGATGCTGTTCAAGAGCATAAAGGATCTGTGTTGCTTGCGTCAAGTGCTTCTTCTTCTGTATCTTGTGTATGCCCGTTCTGTACGGTGAGGACTTATTAGCTGCCACTTGGCCACTTAGCTTCGGGTCGAGTCGGATTTTATAGGCTGTTAGCTTAATTAAACTAAGTGCCTGCCGCTTCGGGTGGCCGATGCAATGGCCAAACAGCAACGATCTGTACATAGGCCACTTCTCATAAACATAAAAATTGCATTCATTATTCATGGGCGTCATTTAATCAACAAGAGGGTCGTCGATTGGCTGTGCCTCATTTGCCAGCGCAAAAAACCACTTCTAAAAACTCGAAGCTCTCCGAAAACTCTTTATCTAAACGAGCTGACGAGAACACAAAAAAAGAGCGAGAAAAGGAATTCAACCAACACCACCGCCAAAAACCCAAACAGGCGCCCACCATGAGTCATCGATGTGTAAGACGAATTATGCCACCCTTTTTCGTTGTTTTCAATGCTCCAAGAGTGAGGAGAGTGTATCGATGATGAAGAGTTTGAAGATGGAAAAACATGATCGAGGTTTCGCCATTTCTCAAAGCCACCGATCACGCCAAACATGCCCAAACATGATGCAGAGCGGCCAGATCTTCTTGCCCCAAAACCGATGCTACGCAACCTCCTCATCATCATCATCATCGTTGCTGGCGTGTCTGCGAGCTTCTTCGCTCGATCTGCACGATGCTCTCATTTGTGGCTTGCTTGGCTCCACATTCCACAGTAAAATGAAGGCCTCTTCTGCTATACAGGCTGCCAGCCAGCGGCTAAACCGAAATCCAATCATGTTGCGCCGTGGCGAAGACTTATTTCGCATTAGGTTTCAATGTTTTCGGCCGCCCGATTTGCCACACGGCGGTATCGGAGGAAGCACGGTCCGTTTTGTTGTGCCGTCTTACCCTAGAGTGAGTGGTTTGTTGGGAGAAAAATATGAGACCGAGCACATATTCCATTTCATAATGTCCGCCTTTTTTTTGGGCCCCAAGACCGTACGCGAACCTTGATTAAATCTTGAGATCCCTTAGTCCCGAGGTTTGCGATAAAGGTTACCGGGTACGGGTTTTGTTTGCCGCACGGCCTATGAGACCCTTTTTTGGGAAGCAGGAGACATGTGTAACCGTTTGCGGATCGTCCAGGTACTCGGGAATATAGGTATATCGGGATGCAAAAATGTCACACTTAATTACGAACCGCCTTCAAACAACAATCAGTGAAGAGTTCGCTCCTCTTTTTTTTACTGGCTGAGCCGGTCCGGTCCTTCAAGGTTTGCAGGACCCAGACGAATTCGACTCGGTGTCGACCTATTGCACAATATGAGGCTTGAAATTGGAGAACTTACCACTCGCTCAACAGCAGCAACAAAAAAAGAAACAGGTAAAATGAACCGAAAACGAGCTTGTGCTCTAGACCTTCCTCGAGTTGTCAGTTTTGAAGAGGTTTCAAATTTAAGTTGCTCTAATAGTGCAGCTGGGGAACCACCCATTAGCGAGCTATAAATTGGATCGAAATTGTAGATCTCTACGGCTGAGCTTCAAGCAGCAGAAGGCCCGCAAAACCATTATGTACACAGCAACCGCACGACGAATGCAGGTCAAGCGCGATTTCCCCATTCTTAGATCAGTTCAGTTCTCGCACTCTTGCAAACGCTAGAAATTCATTAGCAGCTTCGTGGTCCGGCAATTGTCCGCGGTCGTCAGTTTCGATGATGTCAATAGCACCGCACCAAAAGTACCGCAAATGGTCGATGGCCATCGACATGTTCTTCCCCAACGAAAGAACGATTCTCTTACAACGCCTTTACTTTGCTAATGATCACCGATCGGCTGATCGGCATACGAACAGGTGAGACAATTTGAAGTTTGGTTCCTTTCCAAAAATCGACCACATCGGGAGTTAACGGAACCAAAACCGAACTCCCCCGGGGTTTAGTTAACCAGAAACAAAGCAGCTCAGCAGGCAGTATGCTTACGATTCACATTAGTTTCATCACTTACACCAGAGCAGCAGGCATCACATCACGCACCGCAACTCCGCAACGAATCGTTTTCCGCGATGTGCACGCAACACGATCATCTCCGCATCATCATATCGTGGATGATTGCCGAAAACGAAAAAGGCGCTCATCTTCAATAACGAGGAATTAACCGTTTAATCATCGTTAAAGGTCATGCACATTAGGGTCGAAATGCGGGCGAAAACGAGTAGAATGCGTAGAACAATTTCAATCTCATTAAACACTTGGTTTTTCCCCCGTAAAACCCTTTTTTCCAAGTTTCCGGTACTCCCAAAATTCCGCGTGATCCGCATCCGAAACACTCTCGAAACCACCACCACCTGGAACAGCACACAACATTTGCGCATTCGTTTTCGAACGATCATTAGCGTGTTTTAGAACGTTTTCCACGCCTGTTGCTGCGATCACTTGCCAGCAAAAACACGGTACACGAAACGCGTAGGCCGGCAACGCCGTTGGGGAGAGGATCACTCGCCACGATCAAATTAATTTTATACGAACCACACACACACACACACATCTCCCGCTGGGGAGAGCAACGTTCACCAACTGCGTTCTATGGCGTGTTCTCCAAAATGGATTGGATTTTGTTCTCGATCACTACGCTCCCAGCAGCAACTGTGCCGCGATTCGATTTGATTGATTGAATTTCCATGCCGGACATATCTAGGGTTGGGTGAAGGAGGTTTGGGATTTGCCCCACAAATCCACGACAACTCCAAAATCGATCCCTCAAACGAACGGTTGGGGGATAGACTTAGAACCCACATCATCCGCACATAACAGCTGCCCGCAGATGGCCATTGCCTGCCCGGTGAACGCTAAGCCCGGTGTGTCGTGTTTGGGGAAGACATAAAGAGCAGAACAACAATAACAGCTCCCACCCGGGGGTGGTGATCAGTGAAAACAAAGTCGAAAGTTAGAAGGGTTTTTTTCTCTCGGCTCGGAAGCATCACACCATTCCGGCGGCCACAATTCGCTTTTTGGTGTTTTTCATGCGGGGCCAACACAAAGCTCTTTGTCGTCGTCGTCGTCGCCATCGTGGTCGGGGTGTTTGTGGAGATAGTTTTCTTTTTTCTCACCTCGGCAGTTCTCTCCCGCAGTACGGAAGCTACTGTTCATTTGCCGAGAGTTGTCTGTGGTTTCTTGCGTTCCAACCCTGGACGAGAAAAAAAGCCTGCCAAGTGGCAGAACATTGTACACGGGGGAGGGCCCAAAGTTTGGTGTATTGGTTTGGGTAACGATTAGAAGCCCACTAATTTGTGGACATTAGCTACTCAAGTCTGTCGTGGCGTTTGCTTTTTTTTTTTGACGGTCAGATTCTACCCGTTTCCTTTTCTTTCGGAGGGGTTTTGGTTTTGATTTCTTCCCCAGATACATAGACCATTTTTCTGTTCCAAAATTTGTGGTCTTCTCCTTTTTTTTTTTTTTTTTTTTAACGGTACACTAACCTTCGACAAATGAGTTTGCTGGTACCGTGTCGTTTAGAGTGTTTTTTTTTGTTGTTGCCGTCTTCCTTTCTTCGCTCCGGTCCGCGTAAGGAGGTTAGCGAAAGGTGAAGGTGAAAAAATAAAAGTCTACGACAATCAACAGCAGCATCAGCAGCAGCAATCTTCCAGAGCAGGTCTAATGAATTTGCCCCAGTTCGGTGGACAAAGAAAAGCGCTGCCGACAGACACACACACACTGTTGAGGATAGACAAAATAAGACGGCGAATTGAGGTGCGGAGATCTCTCGGTTCAGAGTCACGATCGGACGATGGTGTATTGGTTGTACGTTGGGCATTAAATGGTGGTCGTGAAGGGTACAATGTTTATCTGCGAGTTGTACGGAATGCAACTTCACATAGGTCCATTTCAACTCCATTTATAGTTTAGGTTATGATAACTCAGATATCTTCAGAGATTTTAAGTCAATATCTAGCTAATGCGACTCGCCGTTCGTTGAACAGACTATCCATCAAAAGGTCTATCAAGTCAAGGAAGCCCCAGATGGCAGACCAAGATCTCCTGAAGTTGTAGGGTCAACGACAAAGAAGATCTACCAAATGTTGAAGTAATCATTGAGCAAAAATCTACATTTCAACAGTTAATCCTTAAAACACACACAAAACACAGACTTAAGCAATCATACGACCCAATTATCGAGAAAATTAATACCGACTCTACACACATAGAGATATCCTAAAATGGAGCACTATCGGCACAGAAATTAATTACTGTTTGACACATTCTGTTTACCTTTTAAAAGCGTCCTACATTAGGCGACTGGATTTTTATTAAAAACCAGAACCACGTCCACATCTGACACCGTACATTTTATTGCAACAAATTGCAAGCGAACATTCGAGAAATTCGGTGCCGAATGGTTTTAATTAAATCGGCACTACCAACCTTGAGGGTGTCTATGTGTGTTTGACCATGTTGACAGAACAGTTACAGGCCGATACGGCCTGGAGAAGCGCCAAAGGCCTGTAGAACGTAAAAGCTATCAGCTGTTCGGTACAAACTGTAGGACCATTAAAGGTCGTCCTATCGGTGGTGTCCCTGATACTGGTGACGCAACACGCAATGCCCGATGCATGGATACGGGATTCACTTTCAATCTCATGGTTCGCTTCTTCAGCCTCCTGCGCGAAGAGCAAGAGCAACACTCCACCATTCATGTACCCTTGTGCGTGTGTGTGTGTGTGTGTTCTAAAATCTCATGTTACGCCTAATAAAAACATTTAATTCGATCCCTCCACAGCATCACCCGGAGTCACCAGATTCCAGCGACATTTCCGAACCGACATCCGCTCTATAATTAGACGAGCCGCTTCACTGTAGCCAAAGCATCTACACCGCGCCACTCTTTGGCTGTTTTACGGTTCACTTTCCTCCGATTTCCGAACTGCGTTAGGAAGAGATTGTGAAACGAAAATAAAAGCCTTAAAACCCTCGTACATTCCGTTTTTCTCTTTTCTTCCCTGCTCTGCCACAACACAAGCGCGCCGCGGAGTTTGTGGCTAATTGCATTTTCCTTGAGAAAAGTGATCCCTGCTTTTAATTTCACACTCTCGCGACTCTGGGACTCCTTCCTATTTGGGAGACCCTTCACGAGCAAAAAAAAAAACAAATATCCAAAACCCACCGTTCGCAGAGATTTGTAGCAATTAAGTGCAACGAGTGTATCCGGGCGGCCGACAGTGAAATGCACTTCCACAGCGCCTTGAGGCTTTTTTGGTCCGCAAGGAAGAAATGCTGTATATGAATGGTTTTCTGCTAGCGAGCGGGAAAATTTATCACTCTAGTAGGGTGGAAAAGACCAGGAAAGCGGCACTACACTTTGTGAAGCAACTTCACCTACACACCTTGGCGCTGTAATGCACACGCGCGCGCACGACACTGCAGAGACCATTGCATCTTGAGTGAGTGTGTGGTGTTGTGTAGCAATCTAAAAATAGTAGAGCTAAAGACAGAGGCCGTACCGGTGCTACCGGGGCTACAAATTGACTAATGTGGTCTTTGGAACCGTCAAGCGAGACCTTGAGAGCATCCCGTATCGTGCCGGGACCAAAACCAGTTGCTGCCCGTTTATCAATCCCATCCACGAGAGTTGACTTGGGGGAATGAAAATAAGGTTTTGGAGGGAATGCACTTCTACGGTCTAATATTAGTGTTACGGGCGGGGTACACTCCAAAATGTGTAAGCGACACTCACAGTCTCAGAAAACTCGGAAAATGTCAAACAGCCAGACATGGAAAACGCAGCCAAAATTTATGATGGGCCCAAATTTATTCGATTCATCTCTTTTTTTTTCTCTTGTTAGTGTGTCCCAAGTTCCTCGTCGGTACTTACATTCCAAAGCATCTATCCACCCACATCGCGGCCCATTCCAATTCTAGAGCATGTCAGACGGGTTCGGCTTTTAAAACTTGGTGATGTATGGTTTTATGGATCTGGCCCCAAAAACCACATCCAATGTCGGCCCCGTTTCACTGTGCGACAACGCGACGCGTATTATCAACCAAGCGTTGATGTGCTGCTGCTGCTGATGACGACCACGTTCTCCCGTTTTTTGCCGCGGATTTCCGTGCATCCGCACCCATCAACAATCGCCCATGTACGCTCGGGTTTGACGAAGTACGGTGCTCTGTTTCCAGGACAGAACAGCAACAACCGATGATATGGAAATGAATATTTGAATTAATTTCCGTTCCTGTCAGTTGTCCCTTGCGCCGTTCAGGCTCCCAGCATCCGGAGCTCCAGAAAAACGAACCCCGGGATCTCGGGGTATTGTGATGACGAAAGTGACACAAGCAAAAAAGGCCAAACAAAAATATTCATCTATTTTTATGTCCTTTCAGAGAGAGAGAGAGCGAAAAAAGGTCACCATCAACATCAACAGCCAAACTGGACCAATTTGACGTGCGATCAACTTGTGCGAGATTACATTGTTGGTGAATTTCGATGTCCCCGTCGGTGGCCGGTGGACCCATCAGCACAACATTGTATTCCCGTGGTTGTTCGTGGTGATAGATACGGGCCCAAACAAAAAGCACATTACGTGCGAGATGAAAATTCACACCTCTTGTGAAACGTGTCCAATTCCAACAAAATGCACTCGGAACCAAACATTCCCCACTTTCGCCATCTCTCTTTTTTTTTAATGGCGGCATAAAAAAACCGACACGCACACAGCAATGTGACGCATTTTGAGGGCGCGATGAGAAAAAGCGCCCGACTGTCGCAACAGGATGTTAAAATTTGTCGATAAGAAAACGCGACGAGACGCCCCCCAAAAGGGCCGTGAAGATGATGGCCATCGTTATGCTCTCGATCCGAGAAACATTGTAGGTTTCTTTTGGAAGACAAATTTTTTCGACAAATGACATAGTTCGTTTGCACTGGAGCGTCGCAGACTTTATGGCGCACCCCAACGCCCGCAAACGAGCAAGATCAGCATAAAACATGCAAAGTGTCACGGACGTTGCTGCGTATTCGTTCCCGGTATAAAATGACAGAACGACCTACATTTGGGAACACATTTCCTCCGCTTGGAGCTTAGACAGCTTTCAAAATATTAATCCGTACCGATCGTTACCCTTTTCTTTAAATGAGGCAAACGAATGACTACGGGCGGCACTTGAGAAACCCCTAATGATGGCAAAGACATGAGTATGTACGTACACGTAACGAAACTGTTCATAATTATTTCATTTCACTGCAAGCCATTAAAACGGTCGCAGTAAAAAGAAACACAACTTTAACACAAAAAGCTCCGCTATTGTTTTATAAATTCCTGCTTATGAAACTAACGTCGGGGGTACCGGCCAAGGAAACTCGGAAACCCAAGTGAAAAAGGTGAAACTTGGGATGCATATTTATAATTAGGCCACCCATCCGTACCGCACCGAAGATTGGGATACACCGGAATACACATCCAACACAGCATACATAACAGCAAGTAGCGAAGAAAATCGTTATGTCATGGGTGAAGAACATTGTCCAAAATCTCTGGCCAAAGCACACCAACCGAAGGGTGATGGTCACCGTGCTTGAAATGAAAGTCACCGAATTAATGTCGCCCTCCGGCCGGATGGCTTGTGAACGAGTCGCCGCCCACTACACTTTCTTCACTGTGCGGCTGTGTGTGTTTCTCTATTTCGCTTTGTCCATCACGTAACACACACGCGGAGCAGTTAATGTGGAGCACACGCCGCACCGCGAAAAAGCCTTTCGCACAATGACGAAAAATCACAGCGCATCATATCATTACGTCGAAGGCAAGACCCGGAGACGACCTCGAACGATCGCTTATCTTTGGCCGTAGTCTCAACGCTTCCGGCTTCCACACGGCAGACACAATAAGCCCAGGAATATTGTGTGCAACGATCGGGCCCGTGTCTCGTAAATCTCAATCCACGGAAACGGCGCAATGGATCGCCGCTGTCTGTGTCTGTGCCTATCGTTTTGGCTGCCACAAAGTTCCATTTTCCCAGGATGCTACCGCCGCGTACCCCGTTCATACGAATTCCACGAATTTCGATGCCCTCGCTTTCCACCTTCATGAATAATTAATCAGCGCGGAAAAGACACCCCCATTCCCGAAAAAAAAAAACCTTCTCGTTTGGCGGGCGGTATTCTACGCCTCACAGTTTTGGAGCAGCAGCAGCAGGGTAGGTAAGACGTCGCGCGTTTTTGTTTCATTATCACACAGCTCAACATCATCGTCGTTTGCGTTGCGGTGTGCAGACGGTACAATCAGAACAACGCCCAACACACACACATACCCCGCCAGGTTGTGCGGCTACGGCCTTGCACAGGGTCGTCAGAGTGACGCGAGACACAAAATAGCAGAGTGTGGTAGAGAGAAGCGAGAAAAAAAGCAACTCCCGGGCACAAAACGGTGTCACCGTGTGTCAAACGAAAGTAAACAACAACGGCTACGGCGACCGAAACAATCATAAATTTGTGACCTACCGGGTGAGGTTCACCAAACCAGGAAGGTGGAAACAGGATGTGTGGGTGTGTGTGAAGCGGATTTTCCGGATGCATCGCTAATTAAGTTGCAAACAAAGGCAAGCGAAAAAGAGGTAAATGCTAAACCATAGCAGAAAGATGAAATTAGCTTGGATGGATTCAAGAACGGGATTTTGGGAGCATTAAAGGATTTAAAGAAAGGTTGATAACAGGGCAAGCATTTTTGAACTTGAAGAATTTGTGTGTGTCGAATTGTCTAAAAGATATTAGATCACCAACGGAAAGATTTTTATGTGAGAGTTCCTGTCCTTATTCATTGACACTACTATAACATCGAGAGGTTTCGGCCTGCTATAGCTGACTTCCTTTGACTAAGTTTACTCGTATACCTGATAGTCTGCCAGGGCGTACAAGGAGACGCTTAAGGTGGGAATTGATACTCGGACAATAGAATACCAGTCGTCAACTTCGAACTACGTACATCATTTTGTAGCTTTCTCCATAGTTCCTTGTTTCTGCGGAAGTGTCTCGAGTGTGAGTACTTCACCATCAAATTTCTTAGGATACAAAGACTTAGAAGATCCCAAAACCGTTGTGGGAACTTGTGTAGCATTAGGCGTGGACACTGTTTAAAGGATAAACCAAGCTTGTTGAAGACTCTTAAACATCTAAATGTTACACATCTTCTAGTTATTGGGGAACTCCGGACATATTTTGACTCTACCAAAGCTTTGTAGTTGGCTAAACGTGCTTAGCATTGACCTTGTACCCTACACTAACTTTAGACTTTATCTGATGACAATCAACATCAGGTACAAACACTGTCAAATGTCAAAACATGGAACTAATGCTTTGAGTCATTTGCCTAATCTCAGTAAGGCAGCAAAAAAAAGGGCCCCAAAACTCCCTGACGCCATCGTTATGTTATCCGACAGCGAACCGGATACTTTAAACGCTTACAACCTATCAGCTAACCAGTCGTTTCCCAAACAGCATCCCCTGGACCCTCGACCCAAACCGGATGCAATTGGCGAATCCAAAACCCCAAACCTCCACTGATTGCGTGTCGGCGGATTAAGCTCCCGCTTCCACACATACCAGTCGTCAACTTCGAACTACGTACATCATTTTGTAGCTTTCTCCATAGTTCCTTGTTTCTGCGGAAGTGTCTCGAGTGTGAGTACTTCACCATCAAATTTCTTAGGATACAAAGACTTAGAAGATCCCAAAACCGTTGTGGGAACTTGTGTAGCATTAGGCGTGGACACTGTTTAAAGGATAAACCAAGCTTGTTGAAGACTCTTAAACATCTAAATGTTACACATCTTCTAGTTATTGGGGAACTCCGGACATATTTTGACTCTACCAAAGCTTTGTAGTTGGCTAAACGTGCTTGAGCGTTGACCTTGTATCGTATACAAACTTTAGAAGATCTGATGACAATCAACACCAGGTACAAACACTGTCAAATGTCGAAACATGGAACTAATGCTTTGAGCCATTTGCCTAATCTCAGTAAGGCAGCAAAAAAAAGAGCCCCAGAACTCCCTGACGCCATCGTTATGTTATCCGACAGCGAACCGGATACTTTAAACGCTTACAACCTATCAGCTAACCAGTCGTTTCCCAAACAGCATCCCCTGGACCCTCGACCCAAACCGGATGCAATTGGCGAATCCAAAACCCCAAACCTCCACTGATTGCGTGTCGGCGGATTAAGCTCCCGCTTCCACACATACTCTCCTGCTCGCTGCTGGGATCAACAAGATGGATCACACCACTTTTCAAAATCCTTTCACTTCCATCGGCGAAAACCATCGGGGAGAAAGAAACAAACCAAGACCTTCAAACCTTCCCCAACAAGAGCGGATAGGTGACCCTCGGTGCTCGGTGTCGTTCCGAAAGACAACCCCAAACAGACACCCCACCGAGAAACCGACGAGAGAAAGTGACTTTTGCATCGCGACGCGCCATGTTGTTGCTGTTCAAAGGCGCCCACAACAACCCCGGAAGATAGCGAAGCTCGAAGGAAAGTGAAAAACTGATTCTCCCCCCCCCCCCCCCAATCATCGGCAGCCCGGACCGGTATGGCGGCGGCCGCCGCCGCAGCAGCCGCCGCCGCGACCGCATTCGCCGGGATCATCTGCGGTATGAGGGACGCACCCATCGGCAGGGTGGTGTACGGCGGTGGCAGATGGCTATGCAGTATGTCGGGTATGATCTCGATGGGCGGGGGCGACCGGTGAAGCGGAGGCGGCGGTTCCAGCGGATGTATGTGCTGGAGCCGGTTACGGGCCTGCCGTCGCTCGCGCCGCTCCCGCCGCCGATGCTCCCGCGTACTGAACTCTGACCCCGGCCCTAGCATTGTCGTCATGATCGGTTCCGGTTGGCCGAGCGGTACCGGCGAGCTGCCGATGAATGCGGCCGTCGGTTGCTGGAGAAGCAGTTGTTGCTGCTGCTGCTGCTGCTGCTGCTGCTGCTGCTGAAGTTGCGGCGGCTGAGACGACTGTTGGATCGAATCATCCGTTTGAGCCTCGGTTGACGTAAAGGTACGGGCTGGAACGGCCGCACTGATCACACCCCCTGGAGCCCCCCCAACACCACCGCTAGCACATTCCCCCACACACTCCCCTTCCCCGGCGACATTTAGCCGCTCCGCACTAGAAACTTGAACCATTTGCTCGGGCGAACCAACAGCACCCGTATTTACACCACGCTCATCGATCGCTTCCGGGCGATCGTCACCACCGCGCTGCTCCGCAACGCACCCGGACCCTTCACAATCTGCCGGCACCTGCACTGTTGGGCCACCGGCGGCACCGGTTGCGCCAGCACACGACGGTTTGGCCGCACGGTAACAGCTCACTATGCTCACACCGGACGCCGCATTGTTAACGACATCATTCTGCTGCTGATTGTTTGGATCCAGCCGATTGACCTGGATCGTCAGCGCGGGCAACATTAACCCTCCACTGCCCAACCCACCACCACCACCACTAGCACTGCCACCGTCCGTCGACGGGATGTACACACTGGTCCGGCTGCCACCTTCGGCCGCCGGTACGTTCAGCCGCATCGTTGCCACCGCACCAACAACACTATCTGTCACCACTGCCGCTGTTTGTTGCTGCTGATCGACGAGCTCACCACTGCTGCTGCTGCGAACACGATCCGCTTGCGCACCGTCCGCACGACGCACCAACGTCGATGTTGCTGCGTTCGCTTGCCGCACACAATTAAACGTGCTGTCGGCGCACGCCACTGCCGAACCGGGCACCGTCGGACCATCCCCTTCTACTGTCGCTACCGGTGCTGGTGTGCGTGAGATCGGCCGTTGCGCATCGACCGTACCAACACCATCGTACGGGTAGAAGGGTAGCAGCGTCGTTGTATTTATGCTGGCATTATGTTGCCCTGGAGTGGTGCTGCTGGTGATGGTGGTGGTGCTGCTTGTCACCCTTCCCATGGTGTGCCCTTGCCAATCGTGGTTGAGCTGTTCGGTCGGAAAATGTAGGTCTCCACCGTTGCCACTATCCGTCGGTGGACGTAGCATTGCGGAAATTATGCACAAGCGGTTGTTGTCGTTGCTGTTATTGTTATTGCAGGTACCATCGATGTTGTTGTTAATGCTGTTTATGTTGCCAATGTTCGCCGAACTGTTGTTGCAGCCCGGGGCCATATTCTCGCCCGTTCCAGCACCAGAATAAACCTGTTGAAGTGATTTAGAACAAAAGACAGTAGTGAGAGATATGCGCACAGGAGGAAGAGGTTAAGGGACAACATAACATACACGCCAAACGATACACCCTCTGGAACACACACACACACACACACACACACAGTCAAAGGAGTGTACGCACTTTCTCAATCGAGTCAGCTTTCGCACAACATAGGCACAAGCAGCATAAATACACATCAGCTCAGCATATAGGCATTACGGAGAAGACGAAGAAAAAAAAACTGCCGAGACCAAAATCTCGGAAACTGAACACCGACCGGTGAAAGGCCCGCTCGTAATGCGGTCCTTCGCTCTTTACGCCTGTGGCCCTTTGCGTAGTTTAAACTGTCTCGTTCGTTCGTCCGTTCGCTCTTGTCTTGTGTGCGTCCCACATTCTTATGCTACATGGGGTTACGAGTGCCCTGGTCGGCTTTAGCTTTCGCATTTTTTTTTCTTGTACCTTCGGGCTTCGGGGTTTTGGGGTGTCGATTTGTGGACGGTTGATGATGATTTACGCTAGTGATGGTGATCTAGGGAAGGTAAGCAAGGCTTGGCAGGTTGCAGCCCACCTTGCGCTTTACAACTTCCCCAAAAGTGATCTTCTTGAAGCTCGTTTCGTGCTGTAAGGGTCTTGTAGTTGGTTGTGTTCGTGATCTTGGCAATCATATTTTACCATCGTTAAGAAGCTCTATTAATCCTAGTTTATGGATACAGCGAAATTTTGAATTAAATGTACATCAATGTCCGTAATATCCCTTTTTATGAGGGTATGTTTGAGCAATTCCTTAGAGCCTATAACACACAATTCTCGGTTTGTAAACATTTTATGGCATCTAAGCATAGACAGCCATGAGCAGAACATGTCATGAGAATGACACCAATAAACCTACATATTTCCAGACTCCAAAGCTCAATGATATCGTGAAACGATCTAGTAAAGAGATGTTGTCCTGTCATCCTCTCTCCAATTATTACATCATGACTTTGAGGTAATTGAAAATTATCATCAACAACACTATTTTTATTACACCTTCCCTGTAAAACCTGTCTATTTCAAATCATTTTCTTAGTTCCTGCCTCTCCTTCTCGCACAGATCTTTCACCGTTCCGCCACGGATGATGCCACGATCAACCTGCATTACACGAGTCACGCAATTCGATTATCCACCGACCCTAGCAGATCGAGCTACTTTGAACCTAGCCTAAAAATCATTTCGCCTCGGTAAGATGGTTCACGCTTCAGAAGATGGGTGCTGTGCTCTTTGCCTTCCTGCTACAGATTCAGCCATGGATCATGAGGCGTACAGCGATCATGAATTTCCCTTCTGCTTTCTGCACTTTCCAGCACACTCAAAACCGTGTTCCCGTTATGGTGAACAACAAAACGGACCCCGCGGGACCTTGCCACGATCGGATCGGACACGGAGAGACTTGCCGACGACTTCGTTCTGGATGATTGAAGCCGACAATTGCGCTTTCAGGTACGCGACTTCAAATGGCCCAACGACGAACGGGTTTTTAGGTGTGCAAAACAATGGAAAACGGTGCAGAGGAACCAGTAAACGGAACGTTTGAAACGCAGCGGGTGACAATTGTAAACCTACCGAAAGCTCGATCATTATGGTTATTAATTTGCTTCAACTATTCGCCTCACCGCAAAACCGGTAAATGACACTTTGCGCACGGAAATCGCTGTCCATCGAGGGGAATGATGATGATGGTTGATGATGATCATCATCATTGTTTGGTGGTGAATAATGTTGCCAGTTGAGTGTGTACACCGCTGCGTAGCGTTTTCTGGAGCGAAACGGATTTCGTTCGGGCAGATTAAGGGATTATGGGATGACATGTTTGCAAGTGGACCGACAAGAGAATGGTATATTGAGAGATGAACAGATTTTACCCTCTTAACCGGTATTAAAGCCGTGCTTATATATTGTGCGAGATTGCTGGCGGGATGTACTCGGATATGTTTATTGATTGTGGGTTGGGTGTGGCTGTCCTCAAAGCAAACAATGAACAGATAAAGCGAGAGTGAGATAAGAGCATCCTTATCGGGAACAACTTTTATCAAGCATTACATAGAACGTATAACAAGAAGTGTTATGTTGTGAGCTAATGAGCTAGTTCAAGAGTTTAACTACCCAAAATGAGTGCGTCTGCGGGAGATATGTAGCACAGATGGCTTAGCTCTGGAGAAGGAGTGATGAAATTATAACTGACTCAGCTCACCTCAGTGACTTATATGACAGCGAGATAGTTGCAGTAAAACTCTAAATAAGTCCTTCCACTACTGTCCTGTCTCTAACTACAAAAACACTACGTTTGCCCATGAGCAGACATTACGAGTTCTTGTTGAAGAATCTGTTTCACGCACATCTCGAACCGACTAAACGTAACATTTTAATCCAGATATCAATGCGAACCAAATAAAGGACATCCCCGTTATAAAAAAATATAATCAATGAGCAACTTTTTCTTGCGTTGAAAGCACACTCACACACTAATTGCCCACCGTTTACATCACATCACTTTCCCTGTCGCGGTCATGGGCGCGCGAGCGCGTACCGTAACCGAAGCTTTTCCGGGGAATGGTTTCCGTTTTTCCCCCCTGACGACGATGCGTCTCGAACGACACGCACGAGTTACCCCACCCGGTCGGGATGTCTCCACCGGACACAGATAGCTTCAAGCCATCGGAAGTGTTTCTCACCTTTCCGCAGCGAACGCAGCACGTGCCACACGAACAGTTTTGCCTCCGTTGCGTTATCAACGTACCAGCAAGACACAACATCTAAGCGACGCGTTGAGTCGTCGCCTGCATAGCACGAGGTGTCCATCATACTCTCTGTGTACCACGAACTACCACAACAACTCTGCGGGCTATTCGCGACGATGTGCGGGAGGTTCATTAGCGTGCTCTTCCTGACCGCCGAGTCGCTTATCAGAGGGAGCGCTATTAAACCAACAGTAAGGTTCAATGCCACCGCCATCGGGCTTTGTTTCACTGACCATCTCTTCACAAAACGGGGTTGCGCACGGTAAGTGGCCCGGAAAGCGTAGACTCACGATTTCGATTGTTTTCCGGCGAAACGATAACGAACTGCCCGAACCCTACATGAGACGCGTGTGCGTGTGTTTGTGGATCGTTGCGTGACACGGGAGTTTTTTTTTTTTTGGTTTAGCTTTCCCGAGAACGGTCAATTGGCTAGATAAGTTGCCTGTCGAGGTGATAAAACGCTTTTACCGAAAGGTCATCCCTACTGGGAGGGTAACTGGGTGTGAGTGACTCGCACGAGCAACATCAATTAAGGGCACGAAATTGCTGATGATGAGTGGTCATGATTCCTGTGATTCCCACTTATCGAGGACCTACCGTAGAAATGGTTGAACGTTTAGAGGACGTCCAAATCACGGCAAGCCGCGTAGAATCTGCTTGGTTTGGAGCTTACCTAAACTAATCTAATTAATATCATCATAACTTCTCATCGACTCGGTGATAACGAAATGATACTCCTGAAACGATTCCTCACATGCCGACCTTTTCCCGTGAAAGTCACTTCTTCCATACGGCTTCCAGTGTCTCGTGATCATCTTCTGGCCGCACCCACTCCATAATCAACCGTAATCACTCAGTCGTACGAGACCGATTAAGCACTAATGAATGACACAAAACGGGAACTAACCTGATAATCGTCCTGGTAGCTGTCAGCAAACCCGTCAACTTCCCTTCCAGTGGTGGTGGTGGTCGACCCGGCCCGGCTAACACTGAAACTGTCCAGTGCGAGCAAACTGAACGGTAGCGAAGATGTCTCCAGTTGCGATGCCCCAACACCGCCCTGCCAGCGGCCAACGAACGGTGTCTGGAGCTGGGGCTGCTGCAGACACGGTCGCTTTTCGATGCTTCGGTCTGCCGCCGTCGTCAACGTTTGCCAAGGGGCTGCACGGTCGTGCTCAACGCTGGGCTGAAAGCTGTAGGAACTTCTGCTGCTAGTCACCGGGCCCGGGAGCCCTGCATAGCCATAGGAACTGCCATTAATGCCGTGTGGGTAGTAGTGGTTGTTGTTGGTGCCACCATACCCGTACCAACCGCCGGACAAACCGCCACCGAGCGCACCAAAGCCATCACCGACAAGCTCGGGCGGATCGTAATACGGATAGCTAAACCGATTCCCGGCCTCACCCTCGCCGGCCGGGTTCGGCTTTCCTGACCGGTTTCGATAACTCCACGCGGAAAGACTTCTTCGCATCAGTGACTGCTGCTGCTGCTGCTGCTGCTGCTGCTGCCCTTGCCGATGCGGATAGCGTCGGTGGTCTTGATTTGGCCCAGTTCCGAAGAAGCTATAGCTGCTGCTGTTGTTGTTGTTGACCCGATGCAGCGCCTCCATCTCGTCCGAGGAGTCCGACTCGGAAATGTTATTGTCGTACGGTGTCCAGAGCATCGAGGACAGGGCCTCCTCCACGTCGGGCGGCTTCCGATGGGCACGGGACTGTGGATGCATCTTGCTCGGGTACGCTTGCCGGTGACTGTCTTTATCGGGACACGAGACTTCAAACTATAAAGTGGTTAGAGCAATTCGGACGCGCCGTCCTTCCCGGGCGTAACCACAAAACTACGGGCGGACGTTAATCTAGCGCCACTTCCGCCCGATTTCATACAACGATGCTGCATACACGGCCGAGAACGCTGGCACAGGCAATTGGTTCGCAAATAAATCCCATCACCCTCAGCTCAGACGGTGATGGCCAACCGTTGCAACATCACAGCGAACCGGTGCCCGTGCGTACGGCGTCCCATTATCCGACCGGACCTGGTTTGACCTGGCGCTAGCTAATTGTTTGGTCATTGTTGATCGGCACGGTCCGTACGGGATGGGTTTATCGTTTAGTAACATAAACATAAACATGCCAAACCGATACCAAACCCGATGCGCGTCATCCGGTAAGGGAGGTTTGGGTGGATGCGGGAGTTGAAGCTCTCGGAATTAGCGATCAACCGTAGCGCCTACTGCCAGTGCTTTGTTTTTGAGAGTTCTCGTTTTTCCTTCGAACTGTAGAATTTGCGTTTCCCGAATCCCAAAAGGGACAGCGATGCTGCTTTTGTTTGAGATGTTACGTTTTTTTGTTTTTCGCTCTCTCTCTCTCACTATAGATCGTTCTGTCCGTCCGCATTCACCAAGGCCCGTACGATGGCAGGCAGCAATCTGGGCGATGTTTAACGTCCTTTAGCCGTACGCGAACGGCGAGTTTCGGCGAGGTGAACGCTATACTGCGGGAATTCAAATTAGACGATATTTATGTTTATACTTCCCCGCACACAGTGCCCCAGTCGGTGGCAAATGTTGTCCCTCAGGCAGCAGATTTCCCCCGAAGGTTCTTTATCGTGCCGGGCATCATTAGCATCCTCATCATCATCGTCGGCGTCGTCGTGAATGCCATTTTTTTTGTCTTTTGCAATCCTCACCGTTTTGGTATGTACACAGTTCAGACTTACGGTCCTGCACTGCACAGAAAGAACCACCAACAATGTCCTTCGGTATTGGATGTGTGTGTGTTTGTACGGGCGTTCTCTGATGTATTATTTCATTTAAAGCACTACACGTTTATCTGCTTTTCTTTTCGTTGCTCGGTTCTGTTCCTGTTTCTTCTTTGTTGTGCGTGTTTGGCTGCTCCAATTCTACGCCAATCGAGTTCCAAACACGTTTTCCACACTGTCCAACCGACGATCTTTAAAGTCCTTCTACATTTTTAACTCAATTTGCTCCTTATTTTCCTTCACCTTTATGTACTGTTTTCACTTTCTTGCTGCTCGCTCGGTACGATTTATTTCTTTTTACCGGTGTTCATGGAAAAAGTATCGCTTGCGTATTCCACCCGATCGGTGAATCAGATTAAGCTACCATTGTTTTGCGATTAATTCACGAGCTCGTGCGGAGAACCGTCAGCAACCATCAGCCCAGCATAAACAGATTGTTGTGTTGTCGTTGGCATCGATGCTTGCACCCGCGAAGTCAATTCTCATCTTTTGCAACCGAGTTCTCGGCTTCAATCCTGCGAAGGAAATGAACAGAAAATGTAGAAAAACAGAACGGTTGAAAAACAGTGCGCCGGTGTATACAGATAGATGTTTTAACACAACCAGTCTGACTGACTGACTGAATGACTGAATTTTCAAGACGTTGGCGCTCCGTGTTTCCATTCCGTTTTCCGAATGAATATGCATGCACGGAGCGGCTATGCTAATGAAGAATGAATATTAAGTTTGTTAATGAAAAATGATAATACAATTATTGCCCCCGAGTTTGTGGTAACGCGGTACCTTGCGAACGGTTATTGTTTGCATTTTCCATTGCTGGAATCGTTGAAGAATTTTCATGCTTCTTTACAATTCTTCGATGAGTCTTGCGAGATGTTGAGTGAGAATTTGGAAAGGGTGGCTCATAAAATAAAAATATCTTTTAAGGCAAACATTAAACTTTAAAACAATTTCTTCCCCTGTTCAAGAAAAAGGACGACCTCAATAAGGCATGTTTCCGGGCGCTCATCTCTGCTCTGTCACGATAGCATAATGCTCGATATTAATCATGAAAATTGTTCGGTTTACACTGCATCCATCCGTAACCTCATTTCTCAACCGGAGGCTGATGAAAACTGCCAGCACCGTGTGTCATTCATCGTTCAATTTTCAAATGTTCTTCGGCGGGCACCAACAGCCGTAACAACCGGGAGAGAAGAAACAATGCAGCGCCGCATGCATTTGTATGCGGCATGTTAAGGTCTAACGTTGTCTTTGCTTTTGTCTCTACCTCGGGCAAAGGGGTTTTCCTTAAGACGACACTGCACACACGGTGGTACGGAACCGGTAGAGCGTTCTCGCACGAGCTATGATCGAGCGCGTCGACTTCCCTACCGTTTCGCTTTTCCACAATGTCTATTGTGTGACCTGCTGACTGTTTTCCGTATTCAATGGCACACACACACACGCACACACGTATTCGCATGGTGGAAAATTCGATTTCGCTAGGTCAACACGTGCTGCAACCCCTTTCTTGTGCCGCAAAATTGGTGAACGAACGAGCATACACATTTTCGAGCTTTATGAGCCTGCCCACCGCCTCCAAAACCAAACCAAACCCCACTTAAAACCGATCAATGTTTTAAGACATCGATCCATGTTGACCGAAGAAGGTTGCCCACTCTTCTCCTAATAAAGATGCCCGAGATTTCATACCGCCCGGGTACACTGGATGCGATAAATATTCAATTAGCAAAGCCGGGCACAACATAACTGCTCCGCTTGAGTGTATGTATGCTCTGCACAAATGTATTCCCTTGATGCTAATGGGGCTTTCAGGCGGAAGTTGCTGTCCTGGAGTGCAGAATCTTCCTTCTCCTTCGACCGGGGAAGCAAAACTTTATTGCCGGCTCGCCACGGTAAAATCAGTAAGCAGGGCCAGAAACGTTGTGGCAGCAAACGACGACGAATACATTTCGCATCCACACTAATCATTGTTGCCTGTAAATGGCGATACGACTTTTCCAGTGCGCGCGCGCGCGCGTGTCCTCTAACCTCCAAGTTCGATTGCACAATGTTTGCGCAGCACTTTGCACAGCCTACATGCATTGCCGGCACGTAATCTTATCCTCGTTCCAAATTCAGCGTTCCATAAACATTAATGATGTATGTGCGCTTCCGATGGCGCTACACAGCATTGTGACACACGCTCAAGGAACCATCAACACTGATAGATGTGGATGGTGTGATGTTGTGAGTGGCAAATGGAAGCTTTCTACTAGTAAAGCTACGGTCCCGGTTTTGGGTGACCGTCAAATCGAAGTGAATACCTTGAACTAGCGTGTCGTTGGGTGACGTGGGAGGGTCTTCGGTTGATGCTTTTATGCTGCCACGGTCACACATCGGAATTCCATTCGGAGTGGTCGAAGGGTGCGCGTAGATACACACACATGCAAGCGCACACGCTAATTGATCGTTCGCACGTGTTGATCGGCGATAGATTTCGAGCAGTCGTTTAGCAAAGACACAAACCGCAACAATTCGATCAGCACAAAAAGGGTTTCACGACTCTTTTTGTCATCTTGCAGCACAGTACGAGCATAAAAAATGCCACCAACATCCAAAGTGCATCGGAAAGAGGATGTTCGCTTGCAGCTGAAGGTTTTTTTTCGCTCGATTCATCCTTGGTTGCTTCTAATCGTTCACCAAATGGAGCAACACGGTGGAATGTTTCACACGCTGCGCGGCACTGTGGACATGTTTTCGAACTAGAAAAGAAGGATTTTTTAGAAAGACAATTAACAAAAACTCAATCAACAAAGTATTACCAATCGAACCACTGCCGCAAACAGTCGGTGTGAAAAAGATGTCCACAGCAGGTGATGCAAATATTGCCGGATAGTAAGTCCCAACAAATCGGACAGATAAGCTCGGTGATGGGCGTCGCTGATTGGCAGTATTTAAGCAGCGGATGTGGTTCCCTATCTTCTGAGGCACCTGTCATGCTAAATGTGATTTTTACAAGATAATTTTATAACAAAAATTTGGAAGGTTTTGGTTCAACATATTTTTGTTTTATTCTGTCAAACGATGCAAGGCCATCTACGATGCTTCAACAAGCATTCTACGGATCAGTATATTGCCAAGTCCTTTTTGAATTCTTGAAAATATGCTTCTTTTGATGTCGCTTCCATTATCCCATGATTAATTAGCACGACATACATTTTTAATCCTCTTAGAGCTCCATTTTGCCATATGGGTGTTTCATCGAGTGTTCTCGTCTTGGAAAAACGGATATTAATCTTGTGCGCTGGGACTAATTACGCTCAAGAAAAAAGTTTTGTCTAGTACGCAGCTGTTGCTATTAGGAACCCACCTGCTTTCCTACAAAAGTTAACATGAAAATGAAAAGCTTCTTCAAGGAAAATTTTAACGCCATCATTAGCATCATCAGCAAAACTGACCATGTATTGACAAAAGCATAAGAAAATGTAAACAAATGCATTAAGCAGAAATTATCCAAAAACGGAAAACTTTTCACTTGTTTTTAGCTACTCCCTCTCCCTAGCTTGGCAGCCCTACATCACCCAATCGAAACGTCCTTGTCCGAGAAACGAGATAAGCGTTCCGGAGGTGAAAGCATTTCGTTGTCAAAAGCTGCAACTTCCACCTCGTGTGATCCATCCCGCTGCAAGCCGCCCCTGTCTAATGCAGTCGTCGTCGTCCGACGTCGTCGTACTTCAGTTGAATGCAGTTTGTGTGTTTCTTTGCCATTTTCTTGTTTTCCAACTGCACAACTCTCCTTCGCTCCTTCGTCGCATTTGTCTTACGGGGACATATTTCTCGATGAATGCGGCAGCCTTTTCAATAGTGGCAATTTTGCTTTCCCGACAAAACTCAGCCTCCCGTTGAAGCAAGGTTCGTTCGCCGTGCTGAATCATTCATACCCGACCGAATGAGAGCGTCCAGTTCAGCTCGAATTAAAATGAACAACGTTTAACAACTTGTAGCAAAAGTGGAAAACTTGCCCCATTCGCACAAGTAGCAATAAAATGGCACCGTTCTACGCGCATCGGTCGAGAAGCAGCAAACGTTTTCCCATTCGTCGTCTGAAAGAGTAGGGAAAAGTTTACTTCAATTAGCATGAATTATGTGAGATGCACCAAGCGAAACGTAGAAGGCGAAACACCGAATCCGTGTGCTGTCAATTCTGTCGACATCTTTGGGAGAAAGAAGAACATTTTTGCATCCTTTCCATCTTTTTCCACCATTAATTGGCGTTTTCTTTCCAAATACAACACACTTTTCAAACACGCTGTTTACCGGAAAAGCGAAGCGAAAACTTTTTCCCATTTTTGTCATTATTAGAAGAAAAAGAAAGGAAAATGGCGCACTCCGGACCACGATCACAATCGACTTGTTCGCCTGTCAGCGGCTCGATCGTTTCAACCACAGCGGGAAAAATACATAATTCTTCAACGCCACGCATCCCCACAAAAACTCTCCAGGCACAATGCATGAAAACAACTAGCTAGCGCGGAGCGAAACGAGAAAAAAACATCCTCCACAGATCGAAAAGTCCTTCCGGAAGCAGGAAATGGATTTTCCATCGAAAACCACTACGGCATAGCTCACAGCTACAATCGCTGGGACGGCATGGGGACATAACACCAAGTGCGACACGTACACTTTCGATGTTTCGATCATGACAAACTCGAGCAGCAACAGAGCGAACGAGAGACGGAAAAAGTTGGAACAAGAACCCTGGAACGGAGTAGAGCGCATTCCGGGTAAAATTTTTGCGGTGGAATGCGCGATTGTCGGGAAAAGAGTCCCATTCCTTCAAACGGATCCGATTCGGAACAACTACAATGGCATGACGCATTCTGCGGCTGGGCAAGAACGAAGTAAATTTAATTTGGAAGTAAATTTAATTCATCCCATTGTTGACACCATTATTTGTCGGTGGCTAGAGAAGCCGCTGTGCTTATAGGAGGGTGGGTTTTGATAAAAGAATTCAAGTATAAGCCACCCTCTTGTAATGTAACAGAGAAAAGCGCGAAAGAAAACTGATTAAAACACAATTAAACATTAACAAAAGGAGAGAAGAAAACATATGAAAATGAGAAATAAAAATGAAAAACAAAAAACGAATACATCTTAAAGAGTTAGCGATAATGAATAACAGCCAAAATGTTTACATGCAACTGCTCCACCAACACGAGTGTGGTCCACCCACAGCGCAACAAATCGAGAAAAGAAACAATTTTCTCGGGAAACATTAGTCCCGTCCATCCCTGGTGTGGTTTTGCAAGAGCTTCCGCCCAAACCGGGTTTCTTCCCTGTTTCATAATCCGATCACGTTTTCTGGTTGCCGAAAGCCTTGCTCGAAGAGCGTTGTGCTCATCGCTTTTCATTCGCTTCGGTTGGCATGCTTTTCTTCAAGACAATCCCGTAGAAACAGCGGGAACTGGTGTACTTGCACGGCATAAAAAAGCACAAAAATGATAATATTAATCCGATTAAAACTGCTTGTAAGCGAGGTATCCGACGTCTTCAGAGCTGGTAGTATTCTTTCTTGCGCTACGAATCGGACGGCGAAAGCTTTAACGCAACGGTTCATCATTATTTTCTCCATCAACGCACCGACATTATCGTCCGAGGGTTCACACCAGCAGGATGGCCCAAACTGTTGCGAACTGAAGTAATACAGCGCAGGCAAAAAAATCACATCCATCCTTGTAAAAGCTAAGCTGTGAATAATACAGCGCCGGCAACAAAAAAATCACGTCCATCCTTGTAAAAGCTAAGCTGTGAAGCGGAAATTAAGTTAAGCTTTCGGTTGAAGGCCCTGTGGCCTGTGGCAGTAAGATGTTACCCAGTAAGAGACACAGCGTGCCTAACGATACCAGCGTGTGAAGACCGTTCGACAGGGTAGTGCCCTAAAAATAGGCAAACCGAGGCGACCATGTGTCAAGAATGATAATGGTGTGGCACTTCAGCGCCACATGCTACGAACTGACGAATCACACCATACACACACACGAGATATTATCCCGGTTCGGTGGTGTAAGATGAGGGGATGTCCCGTTTTGTGTGCGAGAGGTGATGAGTGTGTCATGATTAAGACATCGCTTACCATCATCAGTACACACGAGGCGACTGATAGCGATCTCTTTCAGTTCGTCTTTTTGCTACATTCTATATGGAGCTACCAGGAGCGGAGCAGAACGTGCGGGCTGTTGAGACACACGCAACCGCCATCCGTAACATCCGGGAATCTTTCCCTCGGGAGCTTTTTTCCTTTTCCGCCGTAGAATGTTCCTTTTTGAAAAGACAACACCGGTTGCGTCTGGCCAATGTAGGACAAAGCGAACGACATACAAAATGGCTTCACCACGGCGTCCTTCGGTGTTGCTGCTGCGTTTTTTTTCTTCTTTTTAATGTCACTAGGACAAATTTTGAAGATGCATTCATCGTCGCTTCCCGTACGGTTGTGGCGTATAGGCAAAAAAACAAACCCGACTACTATGATGAAACGTGGTACCCATTACCATAGAAGCCTGAGCTGAGCAGGATATCTCGAGCGTCTTTATGTCGGTGGTGATGCCCTACGGCTGACATCGTCACCCTCGTGGTGGTGTGTGTGTGTGTGTGTGTGTGTGTGTGTGATGTGCCCTTCAGTTCGGTCAAACCACCACCGTACCGGTGGTTGGTTCGCTTAGGCACGAGTAAAACGTGTCACTTGCTAGCTCCAGAACGGGGCAAAGGAATCCATTTAATGGAGGCGCCTTGTCACTCACTCGTCGCTTGGTGGCTGCGTACGTTACGTTTACCACGTGGTGGCTGGGGCCGGGACCAAGTGAAATACAAGTTTTCGGACGTTCTGAACGGCTGCAGCGAACGAACGTGTGACACAGCAAGGGCAGTGTGGATGACTCAATTTGCATAGATGACTGCGCCAGATAATGCGTCCGCTTCGTTCCGGACCTCATATTCCGATGGGGGGGTGGCTGGTGGGATGTGTGTAGCTCCCATAGATATTACATCTACGGGGATTCTTCTCGTCAGGACAGCACCATCTCACAAACCTAGTCCCGGTGCTCAGTGGTACCGGAGGGAACTAATTGATAAAAGTTAGCACGGCACTAACGATACCAAAGTGTCATAGAGAACGCAAATGGAATTATAATCTAGTACACACACACACACAGCTGCTTGACGGGGCTCGGGTGCTTCCATCATACGAGAAGAGATGTGGTTCACTTCTAGATTTGCTTTAAACGCTGGTGGTTTGCAAAAAATATTACGTCAAGCAACGTCCAACCCAACCCAACACCGGTACTGTGGTGCCATAAATATTAATTTCAAAGAGTTAACAGCAAGTACAGCACGGAAAAGTATGTTGTAAGTTGGCCCCCAAAACCCGGGCACTAATTTAATTAATGAGATTCTCATTGTCTAAGATCGGCTAAGATGGTTTATTGATTTAAATGCCTTTCTTTGGTCTATCCCCTATTCTTCGCCCTCAAATCCTGAACCTTCGGAAAGCAATTTTAACATCTCTATCCAGGGAAAGCAAATCGACTGCCGCTTCCAAGAAGCAGTTAATTTCTGATTAAAAATTCCATTACAAGGATCGGGTTACGGTAGCGGGGCGCGTTTGGTTGCTGTCCGTTGTACCCGGTGGGAATCGAACATCCGCCACCAGCACTCTAGCGCTCCTACACGCCCCATATTTCTCTCCAGCGAATATATAGCAAATGCGTTTGAAATATAGCCCACCTCGTAGGTCGTCGTTTCCGGCTGCCTATGTCCTTTTTGCCCGTAGCTCTCTAGTCGCACATTAATGACTATTGGAGTTCCCATTTCCCAGCCCGCCCCCAGGGAAGTTGGGAAAGCTGTATAGCGGGAACGCTCTATGAAGTGCGCGATGCTGTCTCGCTCCCTTTACCGTGTGCGCCTGTGCTTGGAAGCGGGTGAGAAAGTTCCAGCCATAAATAAGATCATAAATCAAAATTTAACTTTCACACCTTGCCTACACCTTGTGTGCTACCGAAAGCTCGGTTATGTTTGAGCCAATTTACATTGGCACCGGTAAGGACGAAATGGGAGAGCATTGAGAAACCGGGCGCGACCAGGTTGATGTAATAATTTCCCAGTTGGGTTGCTTCCAATAGTTTACAATTTCTAGTTTGTTGTGTGGATGTTTCCTCTTTTTTTGTTGGAGTAACTTTAAACATTCAGTGTGGCATTACCTCAACCGCACATGGCGTGGCATTTCAAATTGCATTTAAATATGCTCCCTGCATGGCAGCCACCTTCTCTACGGACTGATGTCACTGGTTTATGCACATTTAGAATTTTCACACCCATCGCGCTTTTACTTCCGTGCAGAGGCATAAATCACAACCGTAACGTACGCGGTCCGAACACGACTACGATGAAGACGGCTGCAGGACGAGGACACGCAGACACGAATTACGACCGAAAATGGCCCAACGTGGCACTTCGGTTACACCGAATGGGGCAATAAGCACTTCCGTTTGAAGCCCGCAGCCCAAATGTGCTTCGCCCACCCAAATGCCCAATGAGCTCGAAATGTTCAACTTTTTTTTTTTTTTGCTGCCGGAAACGACCGCCAACCCGTCGGAACCACACGTCGGGCACATTAATCAATCCTTTCTCCACCGCCCTTAGACGTACGGACTTACCTACGAGCTTTTATTTGTGGCGTTTCCTACTCGATGAGCAGGTGGGAGAGTTCCGGAAGTAAAAAACACTCCAGCACGACAACAGCGGTACGTTTTCTTCGGTTTTACGGACTAGCTGTCTGATCCTGCACCATAGGCAGCATCTATTTCTTTACCATAGACACGTGTAATTGTTGTCACTTGAGTACGATGGCAACCCACAAACAACGCACCACTAGAACTCACTCACAATTGACCCCTGATCGACTAACCACACCGCAACAGGGATTAGGGAGATTGTTTTCAGCAATTACGCTCCCAGATTACGTATTATTCCTTGCTGTATCCTTTTGCACTTGCAACAGTCACAATAGCACGCACATCGCATACGTAAAGTCCGCGCGTGTATAACCGTGGATGCCGAACGCGGGTCCGATCCTGCTGGCTACAATCATCTGTGCAGTAAAAACATTCACCCGAACCCGTGTCCCGGTGTTGGTCCTGCGCAATTGGTGCGGTTTTTCCAATGCTGCTCCGACGTTGGGCTCGGTTGGCAACACTGCTCGTGTCGTTTGGCGCTTTCTGCATCCTGACCTGATACAAAGATGGGTGAAAACACAGAAACAAAAACTCGATAAGCTTACGAACGAGTAAATAAGCAATATTCACAACTTTTTCCACTACCGGCAACTTTGAGACATTGAAAAATTGTTAATATACAAACGTTTCAATGGATAGTGCACTACAAGCACGTCTATCTTTGCCCTGTCTTGAACGACGTTTTGTCGATTATCCGTGTTATTCGAATAGCCGTGCCTTGCCTGCCAACGTGCTGCTAAAAAGAGACAGAGTATGCATTTCTGCTCTAGTGAAACAGAGAAAAAATAATAATAGTTTGAGACCGAGTACAGGACAGCTTCCAGGGTTTGTTTTGATTCTGAATTCAAAGAACGCGGTATGGACGCATCGAAAAAGGTAAAATTCACAATTATTTTATTATCTCTCTCAATTTTATTGACCAAAAACCACCTTCAGATGGAAGTTTCCGGACCAAGAAAGCGTAAACCGCTGCGGACCAAGCAACCCTCATCGCATGAAAAGGATGATATCATAGCAGCAGCCCCGGCTGAAATGTAAGCAAATGCATAGGCAAACATCGCTTGCTCTTCAAGTGTATTTACTGTCCCGTACTATTTCATTACAGGTCATTCGAAGAACAGCGTTTACAGTGTGAACGCGAAGGCAGTGTGAATCGTTCCCAAGCTACGTACGATCAGGAGAATCTAATCGATCCGGATGTTTCTGATGATTGCACTGACGACGATTCGGAACCTATTCCGGAAACGGAACGAAGTGCTACACCCGTCTTACGGGGCGATTTACAAAATACGTCGAATAGTTCAAGAATAACTCCATGTGAAAATATGCCTGTAAAACGTAGAAGATCGTCAATTCTACGAACCCTCGGTCATGATTCCGACCTTTACACCGAGGATATGGACATTATTCCGGAAAAGGAAAGAAGTGCTACACCTGTCACTCGGCGAAAGACATCTACAGTGCTTGCACCAGAACGTGCATCGGTCCACACGGATTCTCTAAGAAAGCACGAAACCACCACAAACGAAAATGCATATGTTGTCTATACGATACTCATTGCATTATTGCTGTTTTTGCTACTAAAATTTACAGCATACTTCCAAGCTGATACTAGAGTGGACATGGTAAATACGAAAAGCAAACCTAGCCCCACTTGTGATCATTTCCACACGCTACAGGAACGCTACAAAACTTTCGATGAAAACCTTTGGGACTTGCTGGATGTGAACGTACGTCGGGCAACGGCCGATTATCAAACCCGTGAACCAGGAACCTTTCTTTTCCTTCACTACGGACCAACGATCATGCTGGACGGTTTCATCGATAGCGTAATCAACATAACGGCCGGATGCTTCGGTGGTACGAAACCGATCTCACTGGATGGGAAATACTTTAAGCGACCCGACATCGAGAAAGACTACGGAGTGTTTCTAGCAGAACAAAAAGAAGCTTTACGGCAACATGGTGTGCTGGTGGTACGCAACTTTCAAGAAGTTCCGGCATGGGCGGCTCAAGCTTTCCACACTATTTGCGACACTCAGGAACCGTTGGTGGATAGGGCAGTTATCTATCTTACGTTGGACATGTTGAAGGCGGGCGATTTGCTCCAACCTAGCAAGCGAAGTGCTGTAGAAGAGGCGGAAAATTTGCTGCATGAATTGTGGAAGAATACTTTAGAACCGGCAGTACTTCAGCCACTGATTACCCGCGTAACAGACAATGTGTATCGCATTGTTTGATTATTGATTTGTTTGTTACTACAATTCAGAAAAAAAACCTCAGCTCATGCGAAACACGATGGCTTTAGTTGATCTTTACGCTGGTAGCATGTGCAAGGCATGTGAAGACTGTCCATAAATTAGGTATAGCGTTATATGAAGTTCTTACTCGTGGAAAAATACATTTATTTTTTATTTTGTGAGGTCCAATAAAGCATTTAGTTTCGTTGAAAATATAATCCATTTTGAATTACGTACCGTTCGTCAACTGTAAACAAATCGGCTCTGTTTCTGTCTCTGTCGACATGTATCGCCCTTTTTCCCTCTTCCGAACAACACACGCACACCATCGCATGTTTCGTCATCATCTGTCAAAAAATCGCATCGCAAAACGGTGAGAACGACGCGCACTGATCGTGTAGTATCGAAACTATTTCCTGCAATTTTAAGTGTCCTATTCTACATTTCTCTACGAAAAAACACCCGAGTGCTTCCCGGCCGTGTAATGGCAAAAGAAGGTGAAACGATTCGTGTCGATAAAGAGCTCGATCTGTCCAATGCGGGCCGTGGTGTGTGGCTGGTCAAGGTACCGAAATACATTGCCAACAAGTGGGAAAAGGCGCCGGGCAATATTGAGGTCGGGAAGCTGAAAATTTCCAAACAAGTCGGTCAAAAGGCACAGGTATCGCTCACACTGTCCGATGCGGTCATAAACATCGATCCGGCCGAGGAGATTCCTCGCGACCATCGGCTAGATGTGTCGGTCGTGACAAAACAAACGTTGGGAGTGTTTTCGCACGCCATCACCACCACCCGGGATGATCCGGTGCCGGAGTGTGAGAAGCAGTACATGGAGGGACGGATCGTTCAGAAGCTGGAATGCCGTCCGTATGCCGACCATTGCTACATGAAGATGAAGCTCGAATCGATCCGAAAAGCTTCGCAACCAGCACGGCAAGTGAAATCGCTCGAAAAGATCGTGCACAACTACAAACCCGTCTCGGACCATAAGCACAATATCGAGGACCGCGAGCGCAAGAAGGCCGAGGGTAAGAAGAGCCGTGACGATAAGAACGCGGTACTGGACATGCTGTTCAATGCGTTCGAGAAGCATCAGTATTACAACATTAAGGATCTGGTGAGGATCACCCGGCAACCGATCAGCTACCTGAAGGAGATCCTCAAGGAGGTGTGCGACTATAACATGAAAAACCCCCACAAGAACATGTGGGAGCTGAAGAAGGAGTACCGGCACTACAAGGAGGACGACAAGAAGGATGACGATGCAACGAAGGACACGATGTCGGACAGTGACAGTGACTAATTGTGATATTATACCTTTTCCTCCAAAGTCTCTCAAAGGAGGTTGCACTGGGTGAGAAACGTTTGCGAACTGATACGTGATGTTTATTCATCGTTTGTTAACATAAATACAAGACAAAACAAAAACAAAACAAAGGCAAACAAACAAAAAAAAAGGCTACAAAGATGAGCATTTACCAAACCTGAGTGGGTTATGTGCAGCTTTCGTCGGTTTCACGAAGGCAGACGTGCCGCAACAACAAGCTAGCACACCGTAAAGCGACGAACGCGCCTATAAGACGGGTAAAACCAATTCTACAATTCCGAAACCAAACAAAAACTGTAGCAAATTGCACCAATTAATTACGTATGTAAAGAAGTTTGGATAAACTTTGGGGGAGCCTACTACACGTTGCACAAGCGGCACGACATCGACGGACAGAGAAAAACAAAATCCGTTGATCGTCGTGGTTAAACCTCGCCAAAGTTCAGGTGGCCCGTCTTTTGTGCGTGCTGTTGCGCTTCGATCTGGCCCTTCAGGAAGCAGTCACAGTCTATGCACTTCAGCGTGAACTTGTTCACATCGGTGTACTGGCGTGCGGATTTGGCTTCCTTCGCTAATTGCTCCGCTTGTAGGTACACTGTTTGGTCTTCGATTGGGAAGATTGTCTTTGGTGGTTCTCCCTGTGGTGGATGCGTGATGTCCAGTTATATCATATTGAAACTCAAACATTACATACAATCGTTACAGCTACTCACATTCGTTGATTCCAGGTACAGAGGATCGTAATGAATGCCGTCGAACAGAAGGAATGCACGCATGCCATAGTTTTTGTCCTCACCGAACCGATTGATGATGGCATTCGTTATGTCGACCACATCAAACTCCAGCCCGTAGTACGCGGTAAGGATGGACACTTCAATTGCACCGCCCCACGATTCGGGCTGCAGTATCCAGGCACAGTACTCATCGTTCGGCCGTCCCAGGATGCCTTCGTTGTACTCATGCTTGTCCCCATTGACCGTACTCGCAATTATCTGCCGCATGTACTGGCTGCTTTCCGGGTCAACCTTTCCCGTGATAACGTACCCTGCATGCATGATAAAGGTTGTGAGGCACAATGACGAAGCGAACGCAAACACGATACGTAATCACGCTGGCCACGGAGCCACTTACCTATGCTGGTGAAAAGGCATGAATTGTCCGAAGGAACCACCTTTTTCAGCAAGATGCCACCACTTTCCGTTCCCTGGGCAGCTAGCTCCTTTGCTAGCTTCTCGTCCTGTTCCAACCGTTTCGACGCTTCCAACTGCTTGCGTTCTTCCTCGGTCAGTGATTTTTCCTCCACGATAAGCGTATCCCCATTGCTAATGCCCGACGCTAGCACTTGGCTTGTTTCGTTGGAAAAATCCACCGGTTTGAACGGGGGAAAGCCAAGCACGACGTGCAACGCATCGCCCGGAATGTTCGTAAGCTCGGTGATACGCGTCTTAAGGTCACCGACGGTCGTTGTCTCTGCCAGCTTGCTTACAATATGCTGCTGGCCCGTTTTGGTTTTGAGCTTCAGTGAAAACCCCATCCCAGCGCGCACCTATGCCACTCGCGTATCCTGCTTCCCGGCACTAATTTTGAATGTCGAACGTCGTGTTTGTGCACAATTTGCTACACAAGCTGTGTCATGTAATTTTTCTCTGTGATGAATTTTCTATTTCCCAAAGGTTCCTCAAAAGGTGGTTTTTTTCTCTCGCTTTTTTTTTTGCTTGTTTTCCCAAAATAAATTAAAAATAATCAACAATGACGGCTGACGTTGCGCAAGCACAGCGAGCAAGAAAGTTGTAATGGGTGAATATGCTTCAAGAACAATCTTCCCTTTGGTCACCCTTTGGTTGATCGCGTGGCTGACATGCCACTCGAAGCGCTATTCAGGTTGGCTGCAAACAGTTCCAGCGAAATGTAACACTAAAACAGTTTTCCAAAAATTTGAGTGCTTGTTTGCATATGTTTAGAAATGCATTCATTCACAAAATCATTTGTTTTGGTCTTATCATTTTCGCTCTTCCCGAACAAAACGTCAACGTCGTTCACTTTATTTTGGTGCCACTTCGCGGTCAGCTGTCACGACGAGTTGTGCTCCAATTTGGCTAAATTACACAGCCAGCCCATTTCCTAGTCCATTCCAAGTAAAATCGAACCGTACCGAATTAAAGTGCTCCACACTCGTACTCACAAATGCATTTTCTGTCCGGTTCTTTACAGCTTTCATCAGAATCATGACGCTGCTCATTAATCCCCGTCGCCCGGAGAAGGTGCACCGCTACAAACCCGTCGACTCTGCCAACCAGGGTGCTGGCGTAGGGGACGATTTGATGCCCGATTACATGAATATCCTCGGTATGCATTGCTTTAGCCATTCGTCGAGCGAGTTAACCACTCAATAATATGTTCCCCTTTTACTGTCGATTCGATCTCCGTAGGCATGATATTCTCAATGTGTGGTTTGATGATGAAACTGAAGTGGTGCGCCTGGTTAGCGCTGTACTGTTCCTGCATTAGCTTCGCTAATTCCCGGATTTCAGACGATGCCAAGCAGGTACTGTCCTCGTTCATGCTCAGCGTAAGCGCTGTGGTGATGTCGTACCTACAGAATCCTACCCCAATGACACCGCCCTGGCAATCGATCTAGTCGATTACCAGCGCTGGTCGGTGAGCAACAACCAATCAAGCATGTCTAAAGCACATAAAATAACGCAACCCTATTTGTTAAGAAAAGTTTTGTGTAATAAGAAGCAACACACCGGAGTGGTAATGATAAATCGGAAAAATGTGGTTGCATTTTGAAAAGTGAATCCGAATGCGTCGGGAATTGGCCGAAACAGGTATGTAAACATTATTGCATAGAACATTTATTGTCCAAATACTCGTCTCTGCATTAAGCCGAGATTTAAGATACTTAAAGCCAAGATGATGAAGCCTTTTATTGTATGAATCCATCAGTGCAGACGACCTGGAAGACCTTTGTATATAAAGAATCTTTGGCTACGATGCTTGGATACTCTACTTGCTGATTTGTGTTGTTTGCTAAGGACACTTCTTATATTGTGCATCGTGGAAGCTCTTTGCCTAAAGTCTCCAGTTGTGATATCGATTACTTTAATTGTACCCTAGAAACGACGATAAATAATTTGAATATTTATTTGGTTCATACCAGAACTCAAAGAGAACTTCCTAACCACTATTAAATACAGTATCCGAGCGCCATAAACCCGGGTCTTCCTACGCTGGAACAATATCTCCAAACTTCGACATTATCGAAGCATTTTATACGTTTTATTTGCAAGCAAATCCCCTCACTGTACTGGCTAAATTTATTTACAAAACACGCGCACACTCAACAGGCACGTTGCCATTAAAGAGCCGTTGTGTCCTATTTGATTACATCGCAGTCACATTCATTATCCAACTTTTCGTAATTTTGATTCATACACTTCTTGATGGTCGCTTTCGGCTTTGGGCGCGTCGGCCCGTCCGGTCACATGCCACCGCCCCCGTTGATTGCCAGCTCATCGTCATCCTCCTCGTCGTCATTAGCACCGGTCGCGTGTCCATTGCCCTCCAAACTATGGCCTGGTTCGGGCATTGAATTATCCACCAAAACGTCCGAAAGGTTGTCGTACCTGTTGCAACGAGAGAATGAAGCAGAGAGAGAGAGAGAGAGCAAAAGGGAAAGCAACTTTAGTAAAACTTCTTCTTTGGACGAGATTTTGGATCTTTTAATGTTTTGTCTGCCACGTGGTGCGGTTGAAAACATGGCAGAGGGCCCGATTGAACATCACACGTTACCGGTGAAAGTTTTTCCCGTCTCCGGTAATCTAATTCCTGTTTCCAGGAAGCTCATAGCGCGCAAAGCATGATAAGATACGCGCGATCCTATCGTGTCCCGGACAGAACACATTAACCGTGTTGTGTTGGGTCGGTTTGGCTGGCTGGTGCTTGGCCGGAGGCGATGAGGTACGCGTGCAATTTACTAAACAGACTTACTTGTCAGCGTGCTCAAAAAATCGTCGTCCTTGCCGTGCGGTCGGAACTTGCACACCGTTAGCAACCGCAGCATGGCCAGCCCTATCAAAAGCCCTCCTGCCACGTGGCTTAACCACAGCCGATGGGGCCACACGACCAGCGCTATACCTAAGGCCACGTACGGAAAGGTCAGATGCCAACCGCCACAGTACCGACAAACGCTCCAACACTGGTAGCAGCGGGACGAGTAATCATTGCTGAAAATGAAAAAATAGAACGAAACAAGAAAAGAAGTCGTTTGCAAATGAATTAAAATCCATCTCCCGTAGAGGGGGGGGGGTGGGGGGGAAGCAGAAAGAATATGAATCCATTTAATTCTTATCTTGTTGCATACTCATTAGAGAAACTCATTATTGTTGCAATTCCGAACCGCAATCGGTACGCGCGATCGGCTTTCACGTAATAATACAATAGATACTCCTCAGCTTACAACTTTCATCGCCACTTTTGGCTTTCATCGTTCGGGCTACGATAAGCGACGTCCAATGCAATTTACCGTAAAGCTTAAAAGGGAGCACCAACCAAAACGGTAATTGCTTGTAATTATTTGATTATCGAACCACGCCTGGATAAAAGGGTCATTATTGTGTATGTTGCCACACACTGGAACCGGCATTTCGTGTGACACCGCGGGAAAGCCTGGACCACTGTCGCGCCCAAATCGTATTGACCATGTTAATTTTGCAATAAATTATCTTCCCGGGCAATAATTTAATGGAACGATTACCAAAAATATCAATATTTACAACCAAACACCCTTCGCTGGGCGGATGAGTGTGTGCGCCAGCCACACGCACACACACACACAACCGTAAAACCGTTTCTACAACCGTAAAACTAATCCTTTCACGAAACGGACAAACTATTCGTGTGCGAGAATAACAGCTTTTGCACCACGGTTTACCATTGTTTGCCTCCAGCCCTAATTCTCTCTTTACCACAACAGTAGCGAACGAGACTTTCCTCCGAGAGCGAACGAGTGTGGTCGTGCCATGTTCATGTGTAGATTTTCCGGGTTTCCGGTGTTCCGTTAAACGTCCTTTTGTCCGGAAGCGGTCATGTGTAAATTTGATGGACAGACCGACACTCACCAGTGGTGGTGAAGTGGGTATGGTTCGTGCAGCAGATCAAAAAGAAGCTCCATTTTAGTATTACGGACGAAGCACGTGATTGATGGTGCAGCCCTCGAGAAGAAGATGAGGGAGTGGAGATCGAAATTAAAATGTTTCCTCTGCTGTCGGACGATTGTTTTCCAAAGACAAACAATACACTTTTATTTAAATTGTAAAAGAGTGTAGCAGCAAGTCATTAAGAACGAAAGTGGTTAAGCGTGGTAAAACGGATCGTTTGCTCTAAAAGGGAATCATCAAACTTTTCTCTTAAAAAACTAATTTTGGAAGGTGATGAAGAACAAACTATTAGAGAAAACTAAACTGGACCATTGCTTCCCAGGCAGTTAGTTATAACCTGTGTCATAAGCATAAAAGATTGCCTTTTTTTCTTATCAGGCGCTACAACCGCTTCACGGTCTTGGCCTGCTGCAACAACCCTCGATACCGCTCACGGTCTAGCGCCGTCGTTTGCTAATCCAATCTCCCGACCGTTCTGGCGGACATATCAACGCCATCACTCCATCTCAATTTGGGCCTATTGCGTCTCCTCTGTCTATGTGGACGACCTAAAAGGACTTTACGGATTGGGTCGTTCGGTGCCGTTCTCATGAAATGACCCGCCCACCAGAACCTGGCGAGCTTAATTCGTTGCACGATGGTGAGATCACCGTACAACTCATAGAGCGTTATAGCGGATTCTCGATTGTTCTGCCCCACATACGGGGCCAAAAATCCTTCTGAGCATCTTTCTCTCGAAAGCGGCTAAGAGGGTTACGTCAGTTTTGGACGAGGTCCATGTCTCAGAGGCGTATGTGAGTACTGAGACTATAAAAGATCTATGCAGTCCCAGCTTCGGCCGTCGGGACAGATGATTCCTCAGGCTGTAGTATGACCGGTTGGCTGACAGCACCCTAGCGCGCAATTCAACGCCTGTATTGTTATCGGTGTTGAGTTTTGCGCCTTATTTTCTGCTCCATTTAAAGTTCACTGTCTGGTAAAGGTCCTTCCATTGCAGTAATTCTAATGCTTGCTATTGGAAGGAATTGTGGGTCGCTTCTTTTTATCCCGACGGTGACGAGATTTTGAATAGCAATACCGATGTTATCCAGGATCTTCTTCAAAGTTTGGGCAGATGCTCTGATCCTGAGGCATAGTCTTCCTCGCCATATAATGTGTACCTAACAAGTGGCCGAAACCTAGCATCGATTCAATGTTCTAGCTATTGCTGGTAAATATCCTGAGAACTAGTAGCGCATCACGATCCTCAACGTTTTCGCTCAGGAACGTTGGCGTAATAAAGACCGAAGTCGAAGCCAAGTTTCTCAAGATGCCGGTCTTTAGCTCGTCTAGCTTTCCTCCTTAGAAAAAAATAAAAGGAAATGGTACCATGGACTACACAGGCAGTTTGAACGAGGTGGTCCCTTGATGACAACTTCACCTGGTGAACTAAGCCCTCTCGAAAACTAAAACTCTAGAACGACGTGCCTCTTGGTGATCGTCCACACCTTCCAGCATTAATCCCTGTCAGTACAATAAAATTTTACACTTTAGCCATAGTTGCTCCAAGTCATTTGATAACGCCACAACATTTCATCAGTACCAAAAAGACAAGCAGGCACCATCGTATGAAAAATCGATAAATCAGCCTATTTTCTAATGCATACGTTACGAGACTCATCGCTACACTGATTCTAACAGTTTACTTTTAGAACTAAAATTGGCTGAGAATGCACCACCCGACCCGTAAACTTATGAGCGACTTCGACAGGCAAATGGAAAACACCTTCTATCAAAAGGGGTCTAAACAAAAAGGGCAATATGATGGTGCATTCACGCTGCGAGTCACAGAAAGTAACAGACTGCAGCTGTCGGAAGCTGTCCCGAAAACGTTCTCCCCCCACGCAACGGGAACGTTCCCGTGTGTACCCAATATTCCATCGCGTCATGAAAGGATTATGATATTTACGGCACATTTTGCGCCCGTGTACCTACCCTGCCTTTGAGGGATCACGGTACACTAGCAACCATCCCAACCCCGGTGGTGATAGATTATCTTCCACCGAAAACAGGCGTTCGCTCTCCGCACACCCGAAAACAGGCGCCGGAACTTAACCGACAGCGCAAAGACAAACTTCGCTCTTCTTCGATGGGCGTTGGTGTGACATTTGTTTATGGCACCGGGAGGTTGAGGACACAGCGGGATGTGTGTCGAACCCTTACCCACACAAGCATAATACACTAAGTGCACATTGTTTATGCAGTTTTATGCCGGGTGGTCCGCTTGTCAGTATCCAGCGCCGTAAAGCAAAACCTTCAACTACAGCAAATGGTTGGTTATTTGGAGGAGGGTGGTTGTTTTTGTCCTTTTTTTTTGCTTTCTCTCACTCTCGCTCTCTCTCTCTCTCTCTCACTCTATTTTCAGGATAAAGCGAGGCTGATTTACGAAAAAGCTTCACGCGGGAGGGCAGAAGAAGAATGGACGGTTTATGGTAGTACACCCCTATGTAAAAGGTGGCAATGAATGAGTGAGCAGATTTAATGTTATGTTAAATTTACTGGAAAGGACATACACCCATGAGCATACAAGCACGCTGCGTACAGGGCCCCGTTCGGTGTGGTGTGTGGGGGAGGCTTGGATGAAATAATGGAAGCTCTCCAGCAGCAGCAGCACCTTCAGTTATAACTATTGTTTTGCGCTGCAATATAGCTAAAACGTTTGATTGCACCCGTGATAAATGTGTTGCAGGCAAAATAGCTGCAGCATTGCACCGAATGTCCTCTGCTCTAAAGCTGCTTTACCGGGTTTGGTGATGAATTCGTTGGTGAAATTAGCAATTATTGTGTATAATTTATCGTAACGCACAATCACATAACAATGTTTTGTTGTGGTCGGTTAAAAATAACTACTCAGAGTCACTTCTGATCGCTTCTGGTTAGAGTCCTCAAATGATCATAGATAATTGTAATAGTTCGTTGCGAGTCGTTTCGCGTTTCACGAGCACTCAACTTTGGTCGATAAAATACCACTTTAAAGAAGCCCGCCGACCGTTCGTCGTCTGCCGGATTTTTTTTTTTCTTTTGCTTTTCCCATCGCTAAAACTTCTAACCCGGAAGCTGCTTGCATTATTCCTGCCGCTTTTTGTCTGTTTGTGTATATGCCCACGCGAGTGTTTCGCTTTTCCGGTTGCTTTTGAAATGAGACACCGCCCGGCGGTGGTGGTGCTGGTGGACAGAAAGAATGCGCCTGGTAAAGGACGGCTTTTCTCAACTCTTGGTCGCTTGGTTTGGCTGGGTCGGTCGGGCGTTTGTGGGGCGCACTAGGCAGTGCACAGAAACTCCAGAACTCCAGAAACTTCAGTAATTTTTGTCCACTTGCAAAACTTACTTTGTACACAGCACTATGAACAGTGTGAAGAGCCATTTGATTTCCAGCAAAAATATCACTATGGAGGCAACGCTGAAACGAGGAAACAAAAAGGGAAAGCATTACAATACGGCATGGGAAGGAGAGTTTAAAATAAAGTGAGAGTTGTGCTAAAGAAACCCGGAAACTGGTCGGTGCTTCAAGTCTAGAAAATAATAGAATTGTAATGAAAAGATCGGTTTTTGTTACGGGTCTCACGGGGCAGGTGTAGCGTTCGGCAAAGGAAGTACCGCAGAATGAAAATGATACGGAGGCTTAGAAGCATTTTTTATTCACTCCCTTGGGAGTGTGCAAAGGGTCACAGAGCACAATCTGCTGAGAAGGCTGCCACGATGCAATGATGAATTGCAGTTTGCACCGAAAGGCGTACACCAGCGCTACAGCAGCGTGCGGAGCTCTTGTTCGCAGGTTTTTTGTGTGTGTGTTTTGAGTCAATTTCATTACGGTGATTACAGTGTAGTTGGAAAGCATTTTCTCAACGCCCGGGCACGGAACGGAAAATCCCATCGTTCACGACGTCCGCTGAAAGGGCACGAATCTCCCTGCGGAGAAGCATTGGTAGTGGTAGTGTAATTAAGATATACTCTCATCAAATGATTCTCCGGGTGTGTGTGCGTGAGGAGCAAGATCCAGAGTTCCAGGTAGAACTGGACGTATCCAGTCTCGTACAGTGGCTTAGATAATTAATTAATGATGCATCAAAGATGCAGCAAACGATGCGTGTAAACTGCATATCATAGGAGGGTATTAGTAACCGCAGATTTTCTGCTGCCAGATTATCGTGGCCAGATACTCGTGTACAAATAACAGACGCAGTGCAAGTCTACAGGGAAAAATCTAAAATCTAATTTCTGCTCTAGCTGTTGATAGGAAGGCTTAAACCGTTTTAGATTTAAAAGTCCTCTATAGTGATGACTTTAGACTGACTGTCAACAGACGATAAAACCTAAAACCAATTTTTTAAAGGAACTCCGGCAATGAAATTTTGTAGCAAAATATTACCTACCCCAAAAACCTTTTCCCTCCTGCGAAA
>KZ061606.1:165182-201883 GCA_002091835.1 Anopheles maculatus
ACAATCACATAACAATGTTTTGTTGTGGTCGGTTAAAAATGACTACCTAGAATCACTTCTGATCGCATCTGGTCAGAGTCCTCAAATGATGATAGATAATTGTAATAGTTCGTTGCGAGTCGTTTTGTATTTCACGAGCACGCAACTTTGGTCGATAAAATACCACTTTAAAGAAGCCCATCGACCGTTCGCCGTCTGCCGGATTTTTTTTTTCTTTTGCTTTTCCCATCGCTAAAACTTCTAACCCGGAAGCTGCTTGCATTATTCCTGCCGCTTTTTGTCTGTTTGTGTATATGCCCACGCGAGTGTTTCGCTTTTCCGGTTGCTTTTGAAATGAGACACCGCCCGGCGGTGGTGATGCTGGTGGACAGAAAGAATGCGCCTGGTAAAGGACGGCTTTTCTCAACTCTTGGTCTCTTGGTTTGGTTGGGTCGGTCGGGCGTTTGTGGGGCGCACTAGGCAGAGCACAGAAACTCCAGAACTCCAGAAACTTCAGTAATTTTTGTCCACTTGCAAAACTTACTTTGTACACAGCACTATGAACAGTGTGAAGAGCCATTTGATTTCCAGCAAAAATATCACTATGGAGGCAACGCTGAAACGAGGAAACAAAAAGGGAAAGCATTACAATACGGCATGGGAAGGAGAGTTTAAAATAAAGTGAGAGTTGTGCTAAAGAAACCCGGAAACTGGTCGGTGCTTCAAGTCTAGAAAATAATAGAATTGTAATGAAAAGATCGGTTTTTGTTACGGGTCTCACGGGGCAGGTGTAGCGTTCGGCAAAGGAAGTACCGCAGAATGAAAATGATACGGAGGCTTAGAAGCATTTTTTATTCACTCCCTTGGGAGTGTGCAAAGGGTCACAGAGCACAATCTGCTGAGAAGGCTGCCACGATGCAATGATGAATTGCAGTTTGCACCGAAAGGCGTACACCAGCGCTACAGCAGCGTGCGGAGCTCTTGTTCGCAGGTTTTTTGTGTGTGTGTTTTGAGTCAATTTCATTACGGTGATTACAGTGTAGTTGGAAAGCATTTTCTCAACGCCCGGGCACGGAACGGAAAATCCCATCGTTCACGACGTCCGCTGAAAGGGCACGAATCTCCCTGCGGAGAAGCATTGGTAGTGGTAGTGTAATTAAGATATACTCTCATCAAATGATTCTCCGGGTGTGTGTGCGTGAGGAGCAAGATCCAGAGTTCCAGGTAGAACTGGACGTATCCAGTCTCGTACAGTGGCTTAGATAATTAATTAATGATGCATCAAAGATGCAGCAAACGATGCGTGTAAACTGCATATCATAGGAGGGTATTAGTAACCGCAGATTTTCTGCTGCCAGATTATCGTGGCCAGATACTCGTGTACAAATAACAGACGCAGTGCAAGTCTACAGGGAAAAATCTAAAATCTAATTTCTGCTCTAGCTGTTGATAGGAAGGCTTAAACCGTTTTAGATTTAAAAGTCCTCTATAGTGATGACTTTAGACTGACTGTCAACAGACGATAAAACCTAAAACCAATTTTTTAAAGGAACTCCGGCAATGAAATTTTGTAGCAAAATATTACCTACCCCAAAAACCTTTTCCCTCCTGCGAAATCGATAGAGCACTAAAATATGCTTTCAAAACGACGGGCGGGCTACATTAGGGAAGTTCTTATCGCAAACGTGCGAAACGGCTTAACGTCCGCACTGCCGTAGATCTGTACCTTCACCAACGGGAAAGCTCTACTACGAGTGTGTGTAGGAATCTAATTCCTTCACCGATACAATGCTGCACGGCACGGGAAACTGCATACCGTACCGTACCTGGGGAAGTTGCGAACTCATCGAAAGGGTTTTGGGTGAAGTTGCACACAAACTCAGTCATTCGGTGCATATTAACGCAAACCGATCGGGGATGTGGTTAGAGCAAGAGAAAACAATTACTGGCATGCTGCTGCTGTAGCGAGATGGAAGCATGTGGGGACTGTTGCGGCAATTACCTCCTCTTGGTTAGAAAGCAATTACAGTGTTGACCAAAACCTACCCAACAGCAAACGGGAGATGGAATCTAGTCAATAGACCCGAGAGAAATAAGGGACGTTGGGGGGAGCAGGAGCATAAAAGGGGGATGGTACCGAAAAACTTGCATAATTTCGGTGTAGAAAGGATTCGGTAATTGTATGGAAACGTTGGGCCTTCGCTACATGAATGCTACGGGACCGTAGCGTACGTATCTTCGAAAGATAAACTTAACAATCGGCTATCCTACACATCCTGCTGGTCCCGGGAGCACCATGTTGCGGGCTATAGGGGGATCGGAATGGGACTTTTTTTTTCGTTTTCCCCCACCCCAACCCGGATGTCCTGCTTGGGCAGGAAGGAAGTGAAGCAGCAACTTACATAATATAAACACCTGCAGTGTAACCATGCACCATTATGTCTATCCCGACGCCACTGACCACTGGAAAGAGGAGAAAGAAGAAAAGAGAGTGCGTGAGAGATGGAGAATGGATGAAGAAAAGCGAATAAGAAAAACAGTTCAGTTATTGAAACAGTATTACTCATGTTGGTATTCAGCGGAGTAGATTCTGTGGCACACCGGTGCACACACTTCTGCAAACATGGAAAGTTATCGTTTCATTAGGAACTGTGCACTTGCTGAAAGTATACTTGCACAATCTTAGTTTAATGTGGCAACTTTTAATTCCAGTAATTGTTGAGTGAACAAGAGCAAACTGGTTAAAATAATTGCTAAAACCACTGCGGTTTGTTTTGCATTAGTAAACTCACATAGTAAACACGCTTTTGACAGTTGCTTTCAACGCCTGCTTTCACGATCTTCATGGCCGCATCCTTTGGTTTTATTTAGAAATTGAATCACAAATCAACTCACACTACTCACAACTACCCTCAAGAAAATAAAAATGTGAGAATGGAAATGGTCTTTTCAAGTAGTAAAAGCACCCCTCACACACACACACAAAAACTCCCTCATCGGAACTCAGTTTCCTGTTGGCCGGTTAGCACGTAGACGTAATTGGAACTTTTCATTGCTACAAATTGATCGTTCGCTTTTTTTGCTGTTTCGTCCCGGGCAGTAAATGTTATTGTTCCGTCTTGCCACTTCTTGCCGATTCTCCCCTTTTCGTTTTTATACACCCACTACCGATATTTTTACAACCACACACACTACACACAACTCTTAACGGGTTTCGGTTCCCATTGTATGTGTTCCCGTAGTTCACCACCACTACGCAGTCATCAGGTTCAAATGGATTTAGTTTTGGCAAGCAAATAAACCACTAATGGATGTTATTGGTTACTTTCGAGTGCGTTGCAGTCCTCAAGCGCGGATACGGAGAAGGAGATGGAGAAAAGCTTTTGTGCTTTTTCTTTAGAAAGGTTTTTACAAGGTGCACCAATAAAAACCCACACAAACCGTGCAGCAAAGTTAAGCGTCTTAATGAAAACGGACCATTTTATTGACTTAAGATGGGTGCACTATAATTCGATTCCGCTACTCGCACAACTCACGCTGCTCTACCTTAATTTCACCTGTCAGAATCTACACCTGTCAGAGGCAAACTGTTTACAAACAGAGTTTTGTTTGCGATTTGTGCTCCATTTCGCAAGCAACTGACAGCTAAGTATCCGTATCTTTCGCCCGGTAAGAAACGTGCTGCACTGTGTTGCAATATTCCTTTTTCGCTTGCCAGAAAACCTCGTTCTCGTAATTAAGTTTTGACACGACGCAATTTGATGCCAGATTTTCAGCATTATTTCCATTTTCTTGCGAAACACAGAAATTAACGCTCCATCCTGTTTTCCAGCATCCGCCATCCGACAGGCCAGCAGCATCCTTGCTTCGGATGATACAGCGCGGGAAAACTATTTGCGCCAGCCGTTGTTGCAGACGTTTCAGATGCCCTGCGAGGGTAGAGATGTGGAATGCAAGCTTAAACAATTCCGTGCACTTGCACCGAATGTTAAATGTCGTTCCGGTTGACGGAAGGAGACGACGGGGTGCAGTCGGATGGGGTGTGTACTGCTGAAACGACGTTTTGTTTGATCGTGAATCCGTTATCTGGCTCCGTTGGAACGTGCGCGCTCTCGTGTTCTCCCGCCAGACTGCAGACTGCAGCAGGGCAACACATTATGACACCACCTTTGAATAATACTTTTATGAAACACGGAAATGACAGGCGAATTGTTCTGCTGCGAGAGCGCACTGCCATTTGTGAGTCTAATGCTAGGGCTTTGATGCCCTTTGGCACCGATCCAGCCAGACCGGTGTGTTGTGAAATAAGTGAACGTATGATACGCGTACTGTCGAGTTTAATGTAAGCTTACCATGAAGAGGTTAGCGAAACTTCACCCCAAAAAACTTAATCAACTTCTGGTTTTGGTAGTAATAGAAGTTGCTCCGAACAAAAAAAAACATCACCCAGACACGTTTTGTTTGCCACGAATCAGTGTGTCGGTTGTCGGCTCCCTCGGGAGAGTAAAGAGCACTCGTGATGCGTGATGCGTTATCTCATCATGCAGCGCGCTGTGTCGTCGTTGATGTGTGCAGACACGAAGCTTGCCGTTCCACTGTCACATGTCAACGTATCACTTAAATCAAAATCACTTAAACACACGCTATCCGGCTACAGTGGTGGCAGCAGTGTCATCAAGGCAGGTCCTGACGTTCCCTTCCAAAAAAAAGGGTGAGGGAAAAAGGCCATTTAGAGCGTGCGTGCACTCGCGTGTATCACAGGCCCTGAGGGTGGTTGATATTTTGGTGGAGCGCACATGCACCACAGGAAAACTGAGCACCAAAAAAATGGCATAACAAACGAAACGAAAAGCTTAGAACAGGATTTTATGTTACCGAAAACATTACCCCGGCGTTTCTGCGATCAGGCAAAAGCTAGCTATCACGGGAGAAACGTAACGAAACCATAAATCATTGGATTTGTTATACTAAAATTTGGTACGCGAGCGGGGAAGTGACAGGCCTCGAGGACAAGGGTACTGGGGTTTTATTCTTTTTCCTTTGCCGTTTTCAGGAAGCGAAAAAAAATAGAATATAGATGACAATACCCCAAAACTGCGAAATAGGATCAAGGGTGGCGATATTTTATTTATGAACCCTTCCAAAATACCCGTCGATTCCTGGAGGTTGGATGCTGTGGCACACATGAAACGGGGTACGGCTGACGTACCGACAAAAGGCGACAGTAAATGTTTAAATACTCGCCCGAGCTTTTGATGTCACTGATTCCATCCATCCAACCGGCAGCTGCAATCCGAGCACCGGGTTCCCGGAAACACGGAAGGCATAGAAATGCATCATCCTTTAGGTGACTGCGCCACCGTTGCAGTGTTGTTCCGGTGCAATTGTTAATAAACACTCGGTGTTGTTGTGCAAGGTTTGCGCCGGTGGGTGGTACATATTCGGGATGCGTCTACTGCAGGTGACACACACACACCCGGGCAGTTGGCACATAAATAATGACACTCGGGACAATGCTCCAAAGTCACTCCAACAGAGAGCGAGCGATAGAGAGACTGAGCTCTAGGATCTTCCCCAACCTGAACGCCCATGTTTGTGGTACACATTTGTTCGATAAATCAATAGCGGGTTTTGCGTTGACATGCAAAACGCGCTGGGAGCAGCTGGAGCCGGACGCTTTTCCAGAAATGTGTCTTCCGCCGAGTAAGAGCCCGGGCCCAAACCAAACGCCAACGCCAACGAGTCTTGGGGATGCCGAAAAACCGCGGCAACCGGTTGTTATGCTGGTGACACGGTTTATTCCAAACGATTGAACGTTGCATGCCGCTGCCGCACGATTTACTTCTTTGCGGTGGGCGAATGGGCGATAAAAACGTAGACGAGAAAGGACAGCGAGAAAACGCGCGCGCACATAAATCGAGGACATCATTGCCATTTAAGCTTTTTCGGTGGGGATGATGGGATGCTTTCGTAAAAGCGGAGGGGGGGGGGGGACGAAATTGTCTCAAATCACTCGAGACGATAGTCGGTTAAGCGGTTAACTGGTTACAGTGATTGGGACCGGCGGTTGGATTAAGTTGTTTAGACTCAGCTCATCTTTAATCAGTTTGTGGTTTTGTAGAAGGATTGCAGCGCGAATCTCAATGTACTAAGCTACGGAGCTTGATGTAATATATAGTTATTCACAACTTATTACACTCAACAATCTTAAATCGCTTGCTGGCCGATAGAAGAAAGAAAGTATTTTATATGTTCTTCCCAGTAAAGTCTTTTCAAACTTTTAGCTCGTCGATATAAACCTTAAGTAGCTATAAAATTCTAGAAATACACTAACGTACCAACTCCAGCGAATTCATAGCGACTACTAGTGAGAACCAAAAAGGTTTGCAACATTTTTTGGAGTGTGAATAGTGCCAGAGGTTGGATGAAATTAAGTTCAATAAGTTCACTGATAGCGCAAATCTCTGCACTAATAGTCTATTATAGTGTACTAATAGTCTACCATAAACCACTATACTATAATAAACCAGAAGTAGCTCAAAAGTAGTAGCTTACCAAAGCATAATAATATTATTTGTTTAGTATTCTACATATTACAATGTTTCACAAGAAACAGAAACAAATTATATCAGAAAATTAGACTCGCTATATTTCGAAGGCCAAGTTATTGAGATGAAGTGATGTTGCGATGATGCGTGCATCAGAAACGCCGAGTTAACACAGACGGCAGACGATGGCGTTAAATCCCTTGAACGGTATCGAGGATTTCTGCTGAACGCCCAGACCGTGAAGTGATTGTAGCGACTGATAAGTAACGATACCACCGGCTGGATTAAATTGATTTCATTCCGTAATACCCTGAAGTGTAATAAGACCTGTATTAGGAGAATTTGTAGCTTAAAGCTCAGAACTACTTATTCCCGTGCTTGCGGACAGAGCAAAGAGAGTTTTTTTTATTTTTATATTTTACTAATCCAATTTTTAAACCAAGTCACCGCATCAAATTATTGGACTGAGAATGGCTTAAGTGATTTCAACAACATCAACAATACTAATTTGCTTGTCTGCAAATAACAGGAAAAGAGCATTTTATATCAATTTATTCAAATGCTTAACATTATGGCATACATTTTAACTGGCTATAAACACACTTTAAGAAGCCGAGAGAATTAAAGTATCTCATTATAATTTTCTCCCGAGCCTTAAGGTTCACCTATAACACATACACAAATCAAAATCATATCAAATCAAAAGAAAAACTGACACAATGAACCTTTTTCTTTAAGCACGTAATTTCAGCGCACATATTACGAGCATAATTATTTTCACTTTGTGTCCCTGTCAAATCCTGTTCACAAAATAATTAACAAAACAACAGCATTTCCCCACTAATAGAGCACACTCACACACACGCAGGCTCACAGGTTTTGTATTTCTGTCACAAAAGCACAGCAACAGTAAGGTTCATTACAACTTGCACCCGCCCTTTATGTTGTTAAAATACGACTCACCCTCCGCCAGTCAGTACAGCTTTAATTCCTTTTTTTTGTTGTTGCTCTCATGCTTCATCATTATGCACAATTTGCAAAACACATGCAATCTTCCACCATTTTTCCCCCACCAGTACAGAAGTCGTAAAAAGACGCAATCCTAATTAAAACGGTCTACCATCGTTAAAACACAATTTACTTCCCTTACTAAACCTAGCATGGCACAACTCCCGGGCACATACAGTGACGCTCAAAAGGCACGGCAGCACCCTTGTGTGCTTCACGTTCTAATGATGAATCTGAATGATGCCTCCTGTTACGATTACGTTAAAGGCCACCAGCAGTAGGTAAACCAGCAAACACGCAAGCATTTATTAAGGGAGTGGAAAGAGTGAAAACAAAAATTAGAATCACTCACAACCCGCTTAGTGTCCCCGCAGTGTCTTAGTAGAGTGGTGGCGGACAGGAGTGGCGCATTCTTTTCACCTCACGGCTGAAGCTTACACGGTAGCAACAGCAACAAAAAAAAAACCTGGGACCCTAAATACCTTAGCCTCATGACGGATACGGTGAACCAGAATACAGTCCAAAGCTAACCTCTCGGGCTGTGTTTTTGCCACTGTCTCAACGTGTCCCGGGCTTTCCTTTTTTTTTTTTGCTTGCATACATTTTTAATTTTGAAGTGCATACATAATTTCCATCACCGTCGTCGCGTGCCATTCACGCCCTGGTACAGGACACCTGCTCCATCGCTCTCTCTCTTCCCGCTTTTCTATGAGTTGGCATTAAGCTTACCGTGTTCTTAAGAACACGGTTTTTTGGATCTGTTTGACTTTTCCCTCCCGGAATTCCTGCTTCGACGTTGTTTGTGGGGATGTACTTATGGTTTTGCCTGTGCACTTGAGATGCGCAACACACACACACACACACACACACACACACAAACGCTTCTTAGTTTCGTGTGACGCTCGTTTGGTTAGTGAAAAGCTTTTGCTTAAAATATTCGCAACGGAAGATGAAAGCTAGTGAGTGAGCCAGCCAGGACACATCCGGAACCCGGTTTGTATGGTTAGTGCGCGAAGATGTGAATATTACATGTAACCCGTTCCAAAACGTTGGACATCCAAGAACACAAGATGCATACAGATCGTTTTACTAAATAGGTTTATAGTACCGGAGTTGACGTGCTGCTTGCGAACTTCGAACATCCACACGTCTACAGCAACCGTTTAATTATTTTACCACACAGCAGAGCAGAGCTTAAGCTTTCACGGTTGAGCTTTAGTGTGAAACGTTTACACACTCCCATCGAAGCAGCTCGGTGGGGATCAGTGTTTGAAAACCACCGAAAAATATGACATACTTCGATCTGCCGACCATGTGTGACGTGTTGCTATAAAACTTTACTAACGAGAAATGCATTCATTCTCCACATGCTTCCACATGCTCGTGTAATTTAATTCACGAAATAAACAAACATCTCCACCAGCAGCAAGAGTTGCCCAAGCCTGGGCACTTCCCTGAAGTCCTCTCGGATAGTTATGGCATGCTGCGGTATTCATTATCGTGTCAAAAGCTGGCTGCCGGCTTATGGCACGCTTTAGTAAGGCAGAACGGCAGAAACTTTCCAACCGAACTATCCATAAGGTCTGCCGTGGAGCGTGCACGGTAGCTTGTGACAAAAATTAGATACCGTGGTTTATTAACAACGTTTCACACCATCGAGTGATTGATTAACTTTTCGCAACAACACCCCGGTCGTTGAAAACTAGTCTCCGAGACAGTAGCAGCAGCTTCGTTTCTGCAGTGGCAAAACTTTCACCAGATTTGCCTTTCACACCATGTGTCTCTACAATATGTAATTTGTGCCGCACGGCTCCGTCTCTCCTCGGTAGACTACGACCGAGGACATCCCCCTGCTGTCGCTGTTTCACCGGCTTAGAAGGTGTTGCCAGTATAGGTAACGTTTCCTTGCGGACTAATTTCATTTGTTTCGATCGGTGCGACACGGCGACAGACACGGGGGTTCCGTCGGTAGGTAGGGGAACAAAAGAGAATCAACTTCAAGTTTCAAATTTATGTCCCTCCCGGGGAGCGATTGCACCAACGACTTTCTTCGTATTTTGAAACCCGACTTTCCTGCGAAATGAAGTGTCGCTTTCGAACCTCTTCCCATTTCGCACTTCCATTATCCGGTGCGGCGGAATGGGTGTTTTGGGGACTAGTTTTTGGGTAAATCATATTAATTGTAACGATTTTCAAGCTGCATCGCGATTCGAGACAGCGAAAACGGATGCTTTCTTGGGAAATTTTTGAGAGCTTTTGATGTACACAATGTGCTCTCTTCTCTCAGTCGCCGTTTACAGCGGCGGATCCAGCGATCCGATAGTTTTGCTCCAAACTTGTCTTACTAATGGCCTATTAAGCATCCTAATAGACGGACCATATCAGTGGCTTTCAAAACTTCAATAAAACTAAACTACTAAACATTTTCTGTTTCCTTTTTTTTTGGTTTTTAGTTCCCCCTTTACATCATAGAAAGTCGTATCAGAAACCGAACGGACAAGCAGCATCCTTCGTTAACTTTGTCTGCAAGCTTTCGTCCTGTAGAGTTCCAGTTCTTTTTTTGTTGCTTTCCTGCTACTTTTACCTCTGAGCGGACAAGTCTCGGTGGAATACCGCACACAACCATAAACCGGCAGTGGAAACAGATAACACGATATTGGCTGCACCAATATTTTTCCTTTCCTTTTTCGATGGTGGAAAACTGGACAGGAAAAAAAAACCTCTCGATGCGATGTGCGCCACGAACCAGCAAATGTCGTCGAGCAAATTGCAGCAATTTACTTGTGCCCTGTGTGCACCGTTTTGCTGGCCCTTCGTGTCGCGCACACACACACGCACATCATCGTCGTTGTCGGCCAATATTTCATCAGCAACGGATGTCATTTACTTGACAAATATCATCCGTTTTGCCAATTGACCTTCCGTCCATGATGGGGACCGCGCTTCGGACACACGGTATATCTCATCAATTCTCCTGCAAACAAGGCGAGCCGTTCAATTTTATCGAACCGCCTTGACTTTGTGAAGTTAACTCGGAGTACGGAGAGGTATTCGCGATAGCGATAAATTCTGGTAAAGGGCGAGGCGCGTTAGTAATATCTCATTTACTGTAAGCACCAGCAACACTGGTGACCGGTGTGTTGCTAAAGCTGTAATTGACTTGTACTGCTGCATATTATTTACTCGCTAATTGTTCGACTTCAAAAGCATCGCCTTACAGTGAGAGAGAAGAAACGAAGATTGTGTAAAGCGGCGATCGTTTCCAGACGGCATTGTAAAATCGCAAACAGGTGCAAAGGTGCATCCACATGGCAGTAAGGTCAATGCCGCCGTCGGTTTGCTGTAACGCAGCGACGAGAATAAAAACAGGCCCAACCATCAATCACCCGCTTTGCATCGTTGCCGAGCTTTATCGTTCCCCGGTGCGCCGCGAAATAGAAAGCCGCCATTATTTATTGCAACTCCAGTCGCCAACGATACAGGAAAGTCGGTGTCGGTGTGGTGTGTGAATTCGCGATGCAAAAGCGCAAATAAATATTATTAATTTTTGCTTCCCTCCCACCCTAACGCTGCACGCATTTTTGGGTCGCCGGGGAATTGTGAGTCGCCGTGAATTGTTGGCTATTAATTTCCGAACCGAACTTTGCGCTTCACGTATCCGAACGCTTTAAACATGACAGTTGGTGGTTTTGTACCGGACGAAAGATAAATAAAACTAAAATTCCCAGTAGATGTTTAGAGCTTGATTACGCAGCCAAAGGACAGGGGTTTTCAGATGATTTTGCAATGTTAAGAACCGTCAACTAACGCAATGACGGTAGATGGTATGACTTACTTACTTACTTGTCAGGCGCTACAACCGCTTCGCGGTTTGCCGTCGTATGCCAATCCAATATCCCAGCCGTTCTGGCAGACGCATCAACGCCATCACTCCATCACAATTTGGGCCTATTACGTCTCACCGGGGCGGCCCGGTGGTAGATGCGACAGCGGCGCCAGTCTTCAAACGGCAGGACCGGGGTTCAAGTCTCATCTGGGCCGTTCCCCCATAGTGAGGACTGACTATCCAACTATGCGGTAACAATTAGTCTAGTAAGCCAAAACTGGCAGGCAAGACCTAAGAGGTCGTTAGGCCAAGAATGATGACGTCTCCTCTGTCCATGTGGATTGCCTAAAAGGACTTTACGAGCTGGGTCGTCCGGTGCCATTCTTATGACATGATCAGCCCATCGGAGCCTGGCGAGCATAATTCGCTGCACGATGGTAAGATCACCGTACAGCTCATAGAGCTCGTCATTGTAGCGGCTCCTCCATTGTCCTTCCACACATACGGGGCCAAAAATCCTTCTGAGCATCTTCCTCTCGAACGCGGATAGGGGGGTTTCGTCAGTTTTGGACAAAGTCCATGTCTCAGAGGCGTATGTGAGTACTGGGACTATAAAGGTTTTGTACAGTCCCAGCTTCGTCCGTCGCGACAGGTATTTTGAGTGGAGAAGTTTCCTCAGGCTATAGTATGACCGGTTGGCAGCCAGCACTCTTGGGCGCAATTGCACTTCTATGTTGTTATCGGTGTTGACTTTTGACGCCAGATAGGTGAAGTTTTGGACGACTTCGAAGGTGCGATCACCTATCTGTACATCACCATGGTATGACAGTAACGTCAATTATTCGCTGAATGCTCAACGTAATGTTTTTGAATGTCATCCCAATTATACTTCTGCTTCTTCATTTTCTTTGGCTCAAGTACCTCGAGAGGTTCTGATGAGTTCCCTTTACTAGCATCCTCAAATTGAGTTAATATCCCTAGCTGAATAGTCAGTGCAACGTACAGGGCGACGGTCTGAACGGGATTCGATGTGTGTAGAGCATCGTTACTATCGTCTTGTCCACTGGAGCGTCCAATATAGCACAAACTTCTTCTTCTTTGTTGGCCTAACGACCACTTAGGTCATGCCTGCCATTTCTGGCTTACTAGACTAATTGATACCGCATAGTTGGTTAGTCAATCCTCACTATGGGGGAACGGCCCAGATGAGACTTGAACCCCGGTCCTGCCGTGTGAAGACCGGCGCCGCTGTCGCATCACCACCGGGCCGCCCCAAAGCACAAACTGCAACACATAATTTCACAGAGTCAGTTGGACAGCTTCAGGAAAGTGAACGTTACTATCGTTACCTTTAATTCTCATCTAATTTTAAACTTGGTTATGGACACATCCAAGTTATGGTAATTTGTTTTAAGAAATCGTTAAGGCCATGTCTTCATAAAAGCTTTTTGACTAAGTTTTCTATTCTAAAACCTAAACTCCCGTAGCGATTCTAGGAACACCATAAATTATTCAGGTTTTATGTCGTAGTTGGTGAAATTTATGGAAATTTTAATCGTACTTACGATGAAAAACAAAGCAGTCCTCAATGCATTATGCATAACATAGAAAAGTCGGATGGTCCAGTGCTATCCAGCATCGAATAAAATTAAATCAAAGAAATCCCTCTAATAGGTTTTAGTGTCAAAGAAGATTATTTATAGCATTAGATCCAAAGCTCAGAATAATAAAACCAAAAAGCTCTCTGCCTTATGACAACATCAACCGAGATCAACTGTCAAAGTCATACGAAAAACCCTGTACTATCCATTACTACCGTAACTGCGTCACACGCTACTACAACTGCGCTCGGCTCCGATCGTAAATAATGTTGTAATTTATGACCACGGCAGGGGGTCAGCATTTCCCAACGCACGGATAAAATAAAAGAAAGCAAAACAAAAAGGTTAAATAGAATTGTACATCCTACTATAAGGCACAAGCAAGCCCCAAATTTTGTTGGCCACAGCGCAACAAGGAAGCTATAAGAAGGAAATCCCGGAGTCGATTAACTTCACTTGCTTCACAGGAGGCAGGGGGAGAGAAGGAAGGAGGGCTGATTTCTTCCAACGGCCAAACTTTTCGGTGCCAAAATAATTGAAAAATGCGTCTCGTGAAACCAAGCGTACATACATGGTATGGATTTTCTTGCCCGTTTTTTTCTACCGAGAGTTCGAAACCAACACGAACGCATCGTGCAGAAAATCGTATCTTACGCCTTGGTGCACACGGCTCTTTAATTATTTCAACCCCCCTTACCAGAAAGAGTAAGAGAGAAAGAATTTTTAAACTCAATAAAGAACGGAATGGTACGGAACAGAATTTGGCTAATGCTTTTTAAAAAAAACGTATCTTAATTTGTATTCGGTGGGATGACTCCTAAGCCGGTAAAGGATGCTGTGCACAGGCGGAATGCTTCTACTTTAAACATTAGCATGCCAACGCGGAAGAAGACGCATCGTAAAGCATAAGCACGCCGGTGCCCTTATTTCTGGGTGTGCGTTTGTGTACAAAACCCTTGATGATACTCTTGAAGTCATCGTACCAGAGCACGGATAATATGCAACGCCGGATATACCGTGGCGTGTGCCGCCGGCCCACTCCATTTCGCCACGGCCTTCGAATCGAATGCTGTTGTCTGGCCTTTGTGGTGTTTTGAATTAATATTCAACGGCACTGTACAAAAGAGGCACACGGTTTACTTCACTCGAAAAGTGTCTCCACCAAAAGCATGATGCTGTGCTGTTGCTGATGTGTACATGCCCGTTTGATGTTGTCCAAATCGGCGTTTGCGGAATGGTGGGATGGCGTCGGCAGCTATCAATCAGTACACCACCACCACCAGCACATGAGATGAGAAATTCTAATAATGACCCTTTTGATCCTTCATTCTCCTGCATGTATATGACTATGGATACATATTGAAAACACTTTTAATAAGCATACCGAGACGTACCGAGCGAAATGGCACCGCTTCGGGATCGCCTACGGCAACAATGTTCCTTGAGAAAACATATTCGAATTGATCCCCAACGTTGATTCAACAGATCAGTGGATTGAGAAAACGGCAAAGCCATCGATAATGTACTGCGCTGCTCTGCTGATTGTGAAAGTTCCTGCCCATTGCTCATGCAGATAATGGGAGCCGGATCTCACAGCACAGCTGTCACGCACAGTGCCAATTTTCGTACTCACACACACACACATTATGCTAAAACAGAGAAGCCCAAAAGCTCTTCATCTCTTATCGGTCGCATCCATCACTACCGGTGCCGGGTGAAGCCCTGGGAATGATTTCGGTTTGTTGTGCCTGTTTCTACTGCATCCATCAGGCGAATTAGAAGTTTTGCTTCTAAAGAGCGATAAATAACTTTGATGACCAACGCTGGGTGACATGTACGCCTAGGGAAACCCACACAATGCGGACCTTGTTGGTTGTTTTTGGTTGCTCCTATCGGTTTCACCCACCTTCCATCATTCACCGGGTCATAATTTACCGTCTAATGAACACGGGCACAACACCAACCAAAGAAAAAAAGAACGGCGCGCGCAAAACAGTACATTATCGGACACAATGGTGCAAAATTTTAATGCCTCTTCAAATAGGCGAAACTTTTGCGTACACAAAAAAAAATACATTCCATCGAGAGTAACTCAGAAAAAAAGCACTAAAAGGCAACTACCAACCGACTGCGTCAAGCATACCATAAATTTACGGGGCCAGTGGTGAATAGGACGACACGACGCGCGAACACATCCGAGCCGGTGAGAATGATCCGCTTGTTAGGTAGTTTGCGGATCTGTTCCTTAACACGTGGTGTCCAGCTTACTCGAGCATTCCACTGGTAACTGGTACACACCAAGGTTAGCTACAAACACACGCCCCATGCTCCTGTGCACTGGAACAATAAACGGTTGCCATACCTTTTTGGCTGGACATTACACAATTGAAGTTCGTTAAAAGTTTTGCAAACCGGAGTGATGATGCTCAGTGGAATCGGGACCGTACTCGGTTTCCACTGCCGGATGCCGAATACCATACGAGTGCCGTACTGCACGATACGTGTTTTTTTTTTGCTGTTGCTTCTGGCTGGTTAGTTTCTGGGCGAACTTTTGAAGCATAAACTTATTTCGCCCGTATGTGCTTCGCCCGGTTCCGATTCCGAAAAGAAAATGGACATTCATGCTGTGCGGGTTCACCATGTTTTTTTTTCTTCTGAGAAGGGTCTTATAAATCAATGAAAATGTAGTATTATGATTCCTAGTAAATTAATAACTGGTCGTGTACTGTACGGTACTGTACGCCAAACGAGATCTTGGGTTCTGGAACATGAGCTGTTATGTTTTAATGACCGTTGTAACTTGGTGACTTTGAGCCACTCATAGCTGAAGAGCCATTCATTGGAATGTTAGTTGTTGGAAAAATGCTTTTGGGTGATGGTAATATGGTAGTTATTCTGAGAAAACCCGGTACTACTGTGAGAAAGACAGGCCCCGTACTCGAGAAGACTGTTCCATCCAAATATTTGGGGTTTTCTTTGGTACTACAACCTATGAAGGACTTGGTCTGTAATCTTTGCCTTTTTTTGGCTTGATTTACCTAGCAGCTAGGTCATCAATCATACGAACAAGTAGGTTATTTGGATGGGATTCCGATAACCGATATCAGTATGGCAACTTGGAAGATACGAACTACTGACACAAATTAGCTAGAGGCTATATACACTCTAGGGTATCTCACATCGAAGAGCAGGGTCTTGACTCTTTGTTGTATTGCAAATTTTTCTTTTAAAGATCAAAACTCGTCAAGAAACTTTCCTTCTCGTGCAGACGATAATTCTACCCATCTTTTTATATTCTACAGATAGGTAAGGACAAAGAGAATCCAGAGTTATATTACGACTTGTATTGGCACTAAAAAGCAAACTGAACTGAATCTACTTTTTGCCTACGAAAAGCTCTAGAGCTTTTGGAATTGATTAATTCTTTTAAAGAAAGGCTCTGGTTTGAAGCTTCCAATAATTTTAGCTGTCGCTAGTGACACCAGTCAGCAATTAAAGGCATTGGACAAACATGACACAGTAGATGAAATTTGAAGCAATTCCGAGCGTGCTAACCAAGCGATTCCGACGTCACTGTTTAATTCGCTAGGGTAGGTTATACTCAGTCCAAAACTGACCAAAGCCTCTATGCCGCGTTCGAGAGAAAGATGCTCAGAAGGATTTCAGGCCCCGGATGTGTGTCAGAACAATGGAGAAGCAACTACAACGATGAGCTCTACCAGCTGTACGGTGAACTCACCATCGTGCGGCGAATTAAACTCACCAGGCCAGGAGAGTTGGTCTTGTCATGAGAATGACACCGGACGATCCATCCTGTAAAGTCCTTTTAGGTCGCCTACATGAACACAGCAGGCGTGGTAGGCCCAAATAGAAAGGGAGTGATGTCGTTGATGCGTCCGCCAGAAATCCTAGGATTTTTGTTTGGTATGGAGGAGCATTTCAGCAGGTTAAGACTACGAATCGGTTGTAGCGCCTAATAAGTAAGTAAGACTACTGGGCTGGCTATCCAGCTACATGAAAATTAAGTCAAGAAAGCCAGTAATATGGCAGACCATAACCTCTGGAAGTTGTAGAATCATGTAAGCTGAGGAAGAGTATGCATACTAGCAAAGAAATGCACAATTCTTGCTCTATTTTAACTCAGTATAAATGGTTTAAGCCCGTAAAGTCCTTTTAGGCCGTCCACATGGACAGAGGAGGCGTGGTAGGCCCAAACTGAGATGGAGTGATGGCGTAGATGCGTCCGCCAGAACGGCCGGGATATTGGATTGGCAGACGACGGCGCTAAACCGTGAGCGGTATCGAGGATTGTTGCTGCAGGCCAAGACCGCGAAGCGGTTGTAGCGCCTGATAAGTAAGTAAGTATAAATGGTTTAACGAATTACACCTTATTAAGGCATTTTCGGACGTCCAATCCACAAAAGCCGCATTGAAATTCTAGACGAATACGTGGCCAAATTGCTCTCTTCTCTCCCAAACAATAGACATCACCCGTCAATTGAGGCGCGAAAATATGCAACTAATATCCATTTTGATGAATTAAAAATCTCATCCAAAATTGCAAAATCCACAGCTGCGCCTGGACGTTCACCAGCAGCACCAGCTAAAACCTGCTATGAATATGAAACGATAATTTGTTTTCGCGCTAAAGCTTTTTCCCCATCCATCCGTCCTCCACAACAACCTGCGACACGTTTGTCCCTGGGTTGTGGGACCTTTTGCTGTCATTACATTAGATTGTAAGCTCTCGATTAGTCTTAAGAAATCCGGTGCAACGGATATACTGCGAAAACAAAGTCTCTAGAGTGGAGTGTGGCCACGCCGAACTACACACACACACATCCGTTGATTGGTGAAATCGGACAAACTTACCAATCGCTGTCACGACGCCCCAGAGCCGTATCAGTGGCCGGAGACAGTGGCATGGGCCGCCAAATTGACGCCGTCGGTTTCGCCCGTCCATGGTGTGTGTTTGTGTTTGTTGCTGGTACTGGTGCTGAAGGTTTACCTCCTCTTTGGGTAGTGCGTTGTGCCACCGTAGCCTCTACCACACTATTGTTCTTTTCCTTTCCGGTGCCAATCTTTGCTTCCTTCGCCACCGAATTGGCCTTGGGAGATGGTCTGTTTTTCTCACCACTCGCTATGTGTTTGTGCGCCCCCTTAACGCGAAAACTTTTCCATCCGTTTCGCACCGGAGCATGAAACTTTTTCGCAAGTCCGGCTTTCACTACTTTCTACCTGATGGGCTGTCGGTTTTATTGTGCCCTTCGGCTCAGTTTATCCCGTTGACGTGTGCGCCTTGTAATGAACCACTTGTCCGTCGGCACCGGGTACAGATTATCGACATCGGATTAACGGGGTCGTGCGAGCTCGGCACAGCTTTTCCACTGGCACTGGCTAAAATTGACAAATGCGAACCACGCGTACATTCACGGTTCCCACTAAACGCCCGGGCGCAGGTACGATACGATGGTCATTTTTATTGCCGGTCCAAAAATCACCTAGCTATTCAGGGTCGGTTGCCACACGATGACACACTTGGGAAGACTTTTCTTCACGCATCACACACACACACACAGGTACACTCACACGCACGTACGCACAATTTCGACTGTAATGAAAATTGTTAACAGCAGGTACCATGCCATGCCGCGCCCGGGGTTCGGTTGTTTGGCAGTTGGACGAAAATTTATGTTTCATTAGTCAAACGCACACCGTCGGACGGGGCCGGTACCGCGTGTGTCATAATGTGAAACATTTTATTGCCCATCCGTCCGTCCCCATTCGCTAACCCGTACCGTAGCAGCGAAACATAATTATGCTCGTTCAATGCGGAGAAATTTATTTTTCTCCCCACGGAAACAAATCCGTGCACGTCGTCGCCCTAGGAAAATCGGTCCATACGATCACACACACACACGCTCGCGGGTTTGTTGTTTCCGTTTACGGTGGAGCCTTTTGGGCTGATTGGACCGATCCCGATGCTGGCCCGAGCTGGGGTGATTGAATTCCTTTACGCTTGTGTGCGCCCTTTCGGATCTGAAAATGGATGGAAAACAACAGAACATTGTTGAATGGGTCTATGCCTTTTTCTGCCATTCTGGACGCCATGAGGGGGGAAGGGGATGGAGGAAAGGTTCCAGCAAGTAGGAGGAAAATCCCGCACACACAAAAAAAGGGATCAACAAACATTTTAAATTGATCAGCCTTTGACAAAACAAACGCGGCACGAAAACGGAACAACACAAACGTAACACCACGAGTAACGCACCGCGACGCGGGAAAGACATATTAGAGGGTCTGGTTGCTGTGGGCGGAAAAAAAATCGTCTCCAAAAAAGCACAAACACACACAATAGATAAAATCGGATGTGTACTACAAAGAAAAATTCGTAACATAGGGGAAGACTGAATAACTCGGGTAAAAGATGAAATACCGGTTACTCGAACTGATGAGCTTTTTTCTGTGAGAGTTGAGGGGGGGAGCTGGAGGGAGGTTTTGAGGGGTTGAAATGACAAATCGATCGATGTAGTACTACGCATTATTCTCTCTCTAGCACACGCTCCCTTACACAGATCAAAAAGATCAAACAAACCAGAGTTGGGAAGAAGAAAGTAGCAAAAAAAATGGCACCAAAATGGGGGGGAAAATTGCGTCAAATGTTTATACGCAACGAACCATTTTCACCCTATCGCTGGGACACACACACACACACACACACACACACATCGACCCAATTATGAAGAAATTTTACGTTGACTGCGATTTAGCATTAGGCAACACGAAAAAGGGAAAAACAAAAATTAGCCAGTTCCACACAACTGCCACCAACAAATCCGAAGCCTTAACGTTAAAACGCGCTTCGAAAGGGTGCAAAAAGCACATTCAAAACCTTTCTCCATCTTCTCCTACCCTTCCTACCCGGCGATCGCCATTTTGAAGGTTATGAACGAGCCAAGTTAGATTGTTAATTGACGTGCGATTGGGGCGCTTGTTTGAAGCGATTAACAATCGCATCCCCGGTGATGGGGAAAAGGAAACACTCTCCATCTCATTCTCGCTTGTTTTGCGCACCTTCACACTCATCACACACACATACACACCAAGGATGGCTTTGCAGAAGTTAATCGACACGTTCCCGATTAAATTATGCCACTTGCCGGGGCATAGATTGGGGCATAAAGAAAGTGTGGTGGTATGAAAGTGAGGTGGAAAAAACGGGGGGTGCACTATTTACTCCTTTTATTTTTCCTCCACATACCTTCTCCCCCCTTAGTCGTCTAAATCTACCCCCCGGTTTTTGCGTTTAACAGTAGCACTTAACACTCGATTTACTCATTTGCTACACGTGCGCTTCACTGCTGTTTCGCTTACTCACACACACACACACGCACGCACCCACTGACGCTTTTGACGGTTACCAAGGATACATTTGCCGCAAGCTTCATTTACTCGAAAGAGAGAGCGAGAGCGAGCGAGAAAAAGCAACGAATCTTTGATGGAAAACAAGCCCGATATAGTAATTTGCAGCAGCACGCACGTTTCAAACAGCAGAAGAAATCGTTATACATAAACTGCCGTACCATAAAATGATATTAAAATTTTACAAAGCATTCTAACTCTAACTCATAGTTGCGTTTCCTTCTCCCAGCCAGCGCACAAAATAGAATGGGTGAGAAAAGTACAATGCCGCACCCAAAAATTGACTGCCGTTTTCGGGGTAACTTTTTTGGGACAATCGTTCCCCTTTTTTGCTAACCCTTTTTTTTCTTGCATTTAATCTTAAGATGCCCCGTTTTTTTTTTGTTGGAAAAGGTGTGAAACTTTTTTTTGTTGTGCCGGTTGTGAGCTTTCCTGCAGCAAACGTGATGGAGGCGCCCAGCACTTGGTAAAAGCAAAAACAGACAATCGTAAGGTAAATTGTTTGTTGTCGTTTTTTCCCCCCTGCTTGCTACAATTGTGTATGTGATCTAATTTTGTTTTCTTACGCCCTCCCCCCTTTTCCTCTCCTACGCTCCTCGGTACACTGTACCTTCGTTTAGTCTAGTGAGAAACTTTTTCTCCAAAGTAGGGTAGTTTGGAGATCCGGGCGTTGCTACGGATCACCACGTCCGCGCACATGCTACTGCGATGCACTTCGAAGCAACTGTTTGGAAGGCGAACAAAATTATAAGTCACTTGGCACACGACAAACAAACTGTCAAAGATCAATGAACGGCTTTTTCTTTCCTGTGCTGTCTACTTCCTAACTTCCAAGCCGAACTAGAATGGTGGAAATAAAACCAATAACGAAAATGGAGCCGGTTCCTTTCAACAGGAAACAAAATTAAATTGTGTTCCACGCTTTTTGTTTGTCACCACGGATTGCACGCCTGCAAGGTGGATGATAATGTTGGCCAAGCGCGGGAGACCATTAAATCTTCTCCGTTTGAAAAACATAGAACTGAGCGTTCGAGATGGCCCCACCCGTAGGGGCGTGAAATTTAAATTATTAATCTCTTTTCATGTTTTCCGAATTGGTTGCTATTCGTGTGGCGGTGTGCTATTGTTTTGCTGCAACAAACCGCCACCCGGGACGACCTCTCATGCTCGATGACCGCAGCCAAGTGGGCGTAAATAATTCATCAATTGCACTACCCATCCAACCCCCGTGATAGTGTGGCCCTGTGTGTGTCCTTAGCCGAGAGGGTGTCACTCGCACAAAAGGCGATCCGGTTTGTGGCTTGCCTCTCGCTGGACGAGTCTTAAATTATTGAATAATCTTGTCAGATCTTCTCAGCTAAACAACACGATTCTCGCTAAATTGAACCGCTTTAGTGCCCGAAACAAATTAAAATAGCTTTAACACAATTCCATCACCACCACCAAACAGCAAGAAAAAGGTGACCAGTATGTGGGTAGATCTTGGGATAGAAATTAGCATACGAACTAGCCCGGAACGAATAGCCTCGAAGCGCCGGCTTCACGCTAAGCGACAATCAATGGAGAATGGAAATGCACCGCCAACGATCGGACAATTCCGGACATGAGTGGGACCATGCAAACCCGCCCCCCCGTAAATCCACTCACCCCAACCGCGGACTCCTGATAGAATTGAACATCGAGCATCGAATGATTCTACGAGTCATCACTGCCCCCTTTCCCCAAAACAAAAACGGTCCCACCTCAAGGCAAGACCACAGCAACAGGGAATTGTTGCGGGGGGGATTGTTGCGAAACCCTTTTTCACTTTACCGCTGTCAAAACGAGTTACCACAGGAAGCGGGCGGATATTTTGTTTAGCTCCAACAAGTCTCTGCTGAAGGAAACACCAAAACAAAGTAGAACGAGAGTGCAAAACTACACGGAAAACGAACCAAACAGGACGGAACGGAGCGGAACTGTTAACGGATATTGGCGTATGCTGGTAACTTAATTTAAATCTCGTGCCCCGTTTTTCTTTCTTCGTGTCACCGTACTTTTTTATGTTGGTGAAGACTCCCTTCGGGCAGGTGCACCAATGTCGAGCGAAAAATTTCAGAACTGTATTATTGTATTGCCTTCATTTGATTCACAACAAAACACACTTCACAAGCGGATAAGTCAAAATCTTCAAAATCCTGTCCCGACAAGCAAAACCTGAGGACGATTTGAACCCTTTTCAGGGTACTGAATGTTTCCGGTGAATCCGGGGTAAAGTACATTTTTATATGCCACAAACAGCAGTACAAGTCGTCCTGCCCGCAAGGCTGCAACAACGCGTGACATTAAAGGTGAAAACAATTACTTGGAATTTGTAGGTTTGTAGGTCTTAAAAGAGGGCGGCTGTTAAGAGAGCGGGAGGCGGGAATTGGGATAAAGTAATTGCGTATTGTTTACGACACACACAAACACACACCACAGCGAGCTTATGAGTAGTTCCATTTTACCATTTTCTGCTTATTGTAATCTAAACCACGTGAGACATAATGTACTCTATCCATCAAACCCCGGCGAACATATTTATCTCTTAGTCTGCCTGACCTTCACATACGACGGATAGAATGCGTTATGATGCGGTACCTACCATCCCGTGCATACACATTAATGCGTCTTGTGGCAGTGGCAAAGGAAGCACGACGAGCTAAAAATTCCACCACGTACACATTCGCAACGGTGCAAACATTCTTCGCAAGATGCCTGCTGTGCATATCTACCTTGCACACTCGTCACACAGACACAGGAGCAAAGGACTATAGATTGTATGCTAAAGATAAGACAGCAATACAAAGCTCCACACACATGAATGAGCTACCGGGCGTCTCCATCGTAGCACGTGGTGGTGCGAATGCAGACACCACAACAGTCGCCGTCAAGGTGTAATGATTCTTTCCTACAGGATGTCAGAATACTAAACTTTCTTATCTTCACATTATACATTCGCTCGCCTGTCGGGGAGGTGGAGTTCTTCCTGGGTTGCGCTTAGCTTAGAAAGGCTGTTTCTATTGATACTGCTCAACCCATCGTTGTCCTTGTCGTTGTGTCACGCTGCACTTGTAAAAAGGGGTTTTCTAATAAACATCCCCTAACCGGGAACCGGGCTGTCCCGACTAAAAACTGATGCCCTTTAAGCGGGTGGAAGTTCCCGCTACGGATGGTTTCCGCTGCTTAACACAACCTATTTCTAGCTTGTCCGCTTAAATGACGGTAAACGGTCACATGGAACAGCGTTCGGATGTAGCAGCCACCACATAACACAGGTCCGGTTGCCGGTAAGTGGTCCAGTTTCAACGTATCCAGTAGCATTTTTGTTATAATTGGAAGCGAATCGCGCACACAAAACTTATTATGTTCCGGCTGGTATATCCTGTGATGATAAATTTTATCCTGTCCTTTCTGGTGACACGTTAATATATAACGAATCAAGAGCACTGGCCAAACAACGCTCACCAGCTACCCTAAACTGGTGTGTGCGGTTATCATCCGTAACAGATGATTAAACGTAACCGATCAGTTGTAATTTGATGCTGGATGTGTTCGTGTGTGTGTGAGAGGAAAAGTAAGGACAAAAAGGGGGGTGTCCTAAATTGGAGCGATTACTCGGACAATCCGTTTTCTCCCTCCCAACAACCAGCCCGAGAAGGGGGTTGTCCGGTGTAACCATAAATTCAATTTCTAATTTTAAAACGCCAAGCGACAAAACATGTTGTCCTGGTTTATTGCTTCAACTTGGTTCGTGTTTTTTTTATTGGTTGCCTTCTAAAGCATCCTTTCGATCCGGTTACAACTCACGTTTTGGACCACCCATTAGCCAACCAATCCTTTACCAATGATGATGTTTACACGGATCGGCCACGCACACGGGAGCCAAGGGATCGATCTGTTTCGGTTTACACATTTCGGTCACGTTCTGCGTGAGAGCATGTGCAAAAAAAAAGCAAAATGGACCATATTTTCCTGCAACCGTTGCATAATGGGCCAGAACTCCCCCTACTACTGCTATTGTTAGATCTCAGTTTAAAAGCGTGTCGTTTTGCCCCCCTATTTTCATCACCTGACTGCTCGGTACGTAACTCATCCCATCCGAGACGCCTAGACGGGCGATGACAGCAGGAGTACGATCAGAACTTTGTCAGACATGTCAGCAGACTCTGTAGCAGCAGCCGAGCGAAATGTGATAACACTGTACAATTCAACAGCGACAACAGTGATCAGTAACATCGACGACATACCGACATGCAACCCGGTTAAAGCAGGCACATCCTTTAATTGGGAAAGCAGCGTAGTTATTCCTGCTTGTCCCGTTTGCTTTGGTATCGGATGTCCTTTAGTTCCTACTCCGATAGCAACAAAAAACAAGACGGAACAGCAAATGTCTTCTCGTTTTGTGAAGGCAAACGCACGTCTATCATATCGTTGTATGCAGATCAGGCAGAAATAGAAATTCCAATCATTGCACAATCCCGGCAGAGTCCTGTAACTGATACCGTACACAAAACAGACGCACACAGTTGCGCTACGTTTGTTATTGGGACGACGTTGCTGCTTCTGGTTTTGAATGCGTACAAGAATCAGTAGCAAGGGAAGATCTTAATCTAGTAAAACGAACGCTAAAACGGAAATAAAATGCAAAAAGATGAAGAAGGAAGGGAAATAGCGTCAGGATCAAATATCTTAGACGGAACGTTAGTCGGTTTTGATGCAGTGATTTGATGAATATTAAGAATTTTTGTTTGCAATTCAATACATAATTGTAAATACTAACCTCAATCGGATTCTAAAACTTGCAATTAATTATTTATTTTACAATGAATCTATCAATAACTATCAATTTTTCACATTCTCTACCATACTATCACGTGCTTTTTAACGAACACCAAAAAAAAAACAACTGCAAGAGATTCACCCAGCACCGATTAAAAAGCATCGAACACTGTTACCGATTTCTCTTACATCTTCACATCTACTTTGCCATTCAGATGTGAACACATTTGCACATTATGCACACCGGCCGCCTATACACCTGTTCCACCAAAACACACCGGTCAAAATGTTCTGCTGTGTGGCCACCAAGCTTCAAACGCACGAGCCCACACGACGAGACACACGGTTTCGCTGCGACGGACGACGTTCCTCGACGCAAACAAGAACAAATCTGAGAGCTTTCGTCTGTTCGGCTGTTCGTTGAGGCTCACCACCAGCCAGAATGTGGTGAGAGTGAAGCTCCGCGTCGGAGAAAGAGTACGCTCCGGTGAGATGCTTAGGTGAGTTAGCCGATTGTGAGATGAGCCGCTACTACTCATCAGCGAACAGATGAAACACAAACAAACCAAAGCACTTGGTTCGTTTTGGGGACGATGTTTTGAACTAAAAAAAAGACCCAAAGATAACGATCAAGAAAAAGGGTTTTCTTCTACGTTATTTGAACTTTAAAGAACTTAAACTGAGAACTTACGATTGTTTTGGCTGCTATTCCGCTGGGGCTATGGTAATTGTGTCAACGTGCTGTAAACTCTTTAACACACGCACACAAAAAGAATGAAAACCAGCTCAATCGTTCAGGGAATACAAGCATCGTTACACGCCGCCTCCAACGGTTTGTTTAATATTAATTCTTTCGAGTTGGCATTTGCATGTTCCATTTATTTATTTAAAACTTCTACGCTCCATCATTACCGATTCCGAGTGGAGTCGTGCATCAACTCGTTACAAAAAGTTTACCAGTTTTATGAATTAATTCAAATGGACCAAACACTTCATTTGTTTCCAGCCATCTGTTACAGTTTACAGGTGGTTGCAACACCTTACCACGATAAAACCGGTATCAAACCCCATCTATAATACTGGTACCTCAAGTTAAAGAAGCTTAAATTGGCGGTCCTTTACAGTAGCCGGTTCTCTGGACTTAGCATTTTCTTGTCCCAATAATTCTAGCATAATAAACAGTTTCGATCAGCATCCATAATTTATTAGGCCAAGGTAAGCAGTTGCAGCATCATCATAGGCAGCATCATTCCTAGGATGGGGATGGGCCCCATCCCGTTCAACTCATCCATCGATGAGAGAGGAATAATCAGCCCTATAGTAGTGACAATGAAGATTAAAGTTAATTGCTTCTGCTGAGAATTTATTATTTACTACCGTTATAATGTAAGCATCAACGCACAAACAGGGGGGATTTGCACACAGAACGAATGGCGTTGATCTATCAGCTTTATGATAAATTCAACAAGCTCTCTTCGCGAGCCACAAGTGCTGCACGAGGCAATAGGAAGTTAACTATTTACCTTGTAGTGCGTACCAGCACGAAATTATTACTACGCTTTTCCGTCATCCTTAGGCTTTTTTTGGGCAAGATGAAAAGAAATGACCGGAAAATGATTTTCTTGTTCTTGTCAAACGCAGAACCATGGCCCCGGATTGTTTTTCTCTCTAGCTCTCGCAACACTAGCATATGCTAGAGCAAGCAATTGGAATACGGTTTGGAGTATTCCCCTAAGGGTTGATCGTTGTGAGTGGGATGTATGATGATGCATGACGCTAGCTTAGTTCCGTTTTAAACAAATCAAAGGATTACAGCACATCAAAGATAAAATTTAACCATCCTTTGGTGAATAATCATAAAGGGCATGATGTGTAAGTACATCAGTTTCATTCCCATTTTAAAATATAATTAAGAATTTCGATTATAAGCGTACCGTTAATAATCACTTTGTCGAACAAATAACCATATTTTGACTTACTTGATTCAATCTTGGAGAAGATGGCGGAGCAGCAGCTACACTCCTACCATCTCTTCATTGATTTTAAAGCCGCATACGATAGCATAGCCAGGGTAAAACTATACGACGCAATGAGCTCATTTGGAATCCCGGCCAAGCTTACCAGGCTTGTACGTATGACAATGACCAACATCACATGCCAGGTGAAGGTGGATGGAAAACTCTCAGGACCCTTTGCTTACCACCAAGGGTCTGCGCCAGGGAGACGGGCTTGCTTGCCTCCTATTCAATCTGGCGCTAGAGACGGCGCCATCCGAGACTCGGAGGTGGAAACTTCGGGGACCATCTTCTATAAGTCACTCCAGATCATGGCATACGCTGATGACATAGACATCATTGGTTTGAGGCTCTCCTGTGTAGCAGAAGCTTACCAAAGCATCGAGCATGTGGCACCACCATCGGCCCTGCTAACAAACACTGATGTACGCAGGGGTGATGTACAGATAGGTGATCGCACCTTCGAAGTCGTCCAAAACTTCACCTATCTGGCGTCCAAAGGCAGCACCGATAACAACATAGAAGTTCAATTGCGCGCAAAGGGCGCTGGCTGCCAACCGGTCATACTACAGCCTGAGGAAACTTCTCCACTCAAAATACCTGTCGCGACGGACGAAGCTGGGACTGTACAGAACCTTTATAGTTCCAGTACTCACATACGCCTCTGAGGCATGGACTTTGTCCAAAACTGACGAAACCCTCTTAGCCGCGTTCGAGAGGAAGATGCTCAGAAGGATTTTTGGCCCCGTATGTGTGGAAGGACAATGGAGGAGCCGCTACAATGACGAGCTCTATGAGCTGTACGGTGATCTCACTATCGTGCAGCGAATTTGGCTCGCCATGCTCCGGTGGGCTGGTCATATCATGAGAATGGCACCGGACGACCCAGCCCGTAAAGTCCTTTTAGGCCGTCCACATGGACAGAGGAGGCGTGGTAGGCCCAAACTGAGATGGAGTGATGGCGTAGATGCGTCCGCGAGAACGGCCGGGATATTGGATTGGCAGACGACGGCGCTAGACCGTGAGCGGTATCGAGGATTGTTGCAGCAGGCCAAGACCGCGAAGCGGTTGTAGCGCCTGATAAGTAAGTAAGTAAGATCCAAATGTCGTGAAGAATCGGTCCATTCCAATGATCTTTTTTTGATTTTGCGTAGCTTCGTTTCGTCTGAGCCTTGTTAAACTTCACACTGGTCCCTGAAGGGACTTCAATTTCTTTCCAGTTCCCCGGCTGATAGTAATTTTCTCATTCTGGCTCCATTTCATACACCATTATGCTCTATTTCTATCTCTAGGGATCTACCCAATTAAGACAAGTTTAATAATAAGAAAGAAAACAAGATAAATTAAATACTCATTGTGTACATGCTCAGCGTTAACCGACGTAATCATTATCATCGTCGTCGTCGTGCTCGTCTTCATCGTCATGGTCGGCATCCTTCTTCTTACGCGTGTACGCACGCTTTGAGGTGACGGGAAGTTGATCCGATTCACCGTGCAGCAGCGAGTTCCGGTACGTTACCAGTGGTTGCCAATCCTCGGAGCGGCTTGACGGAATGCCTGCCTTTAGACGACGGTCCAGGAAAGTGAGACTGTAAGCAAAAAGAAAAACATAATACAAAAAAATTAAACAATCCTATTTCCTTCTCATTCTTATCCACCTGGCTACGTACATGAGCTTTTTGTCCTGTTTGATCAGCTTGTTCGTCAGCTCGGACAACACTTCGAGGAACGCGATGCATGGCGGTGCAGCTGACGGATCGTCCTGCTCTTCGCTGGATGATGTCACAGCAAAATGAATACCGGCGCGATGGAAAACGGTGATCGCTTCCCGGTTCTTTACCGCATCCAGCCCAAACGAAAGGGCGAAACGTTTGGCCAGTTCTTTGAGATCTTGAAACTCTTGCGAGGTACGCACAACCCGTCCGTCCGGTGACATTTCCTGCTGCTCCTTGAACATCTTTACCAAGCTCAGGCACATCGTCATCGAGCAATTTACTTTGTTGATTTCGCGCGTTTTACCCAACGTTGTTTTAATGATGTCTCCGTATTCGTCGTAATGCTGTGCAAATTACGCCAAAAACGAAACATTAGCAAAAACGAAACTCTATTTTCCTTGGAAAGCTTCAACTTACCCGCAAATAGTGCTTGAAAATGTCAGCCGCCGCCTTAATCGGGAGAATATTGTACACGATCAGCTTGCAGTACGCCGCCAGAAAGCTTCGCCGTTTGTGCAGCGCCTCGATACGCGTCTCGTCGAGCCCTTCTTCCTGCTCGGTGGAAAACACCGTCGTCTGTACGAACTCGTTGAGCAACAGCTGCTGTTCCTCGTTCGGTGGACAAACTAGCGATTGAATGTTCTCATCCGCGTTGCTCTGCAGCTGGTCCGAAAACACCACCAACAGATCACAGATCGACATAAAGGCTGCCTCCTGTACGGACGGTTCCCGATCGTATCGGACCAGATGGTTACAGGCGCTCAGATATTTGTGCAGATTGCGGTTCAGTTCGTGCGCTTCCTGAGGGACCTGGGAACGGTCGCGCGTCGTCTCGAGATGGTACAAACCCCAGTTGATGGAGAAAAAGCACGCCTCAATGCAGTACACGAATGCATCCTTGGGAATACCCGTATCCGGGGACTTGCCGCCAACTCGCTCCTCGATGTCTTCGTACAGCGAGTCGAACAAATTCCATGGATTGAGATTGTGGCTCGCGTACAGCGTCGAGACCTTCTTCAGCGAGATGCTCACATTGTACACCTCATCCTCGTTCGGTATCTCATCGCCCGCAATCAACGTGCGGTAATCGTCGATCGCTTCCCTGTACCGGGTGACACACTCATCGATCACGTTCGAACGCACCACATCGCAACGCGTGTAGATGGCGCTTCCTTCGGTGCACAGGAACTCGAGCGTTTTGGCGCACGTCTCCAGCACTTCGCGATCTACGTGAGTGGACATGACGTGTGTCATTTTGTCTAGCAGTGCCTGCAGATTCGACTCCTGCCGAGTGGTGGTAAACAGCTCGATATCGAAGTACTGCGGAATGGCTAGCAAATTCGTAAGCTTCTCTCCGTCTGCGCTGTACTTGTGTAGCAGCAGTGGCAACGTTTGGATGAAATGTTCCGTCAGCCGCTGTTTGTCGTCCTGCACCTGTTTGATTTCCTTAGCGCTGAGTGTCATTTTGCGGCTACTGCCACGCCCTACCGGTGGTTCGCCTGTTGCCGATTGACGCACTGCACTGACCATAATTTCGATCAGCGTTGATTCCTGTTTGTTGTCAAGCATTTCTTCAAACTGGCCCGGTTCTTCTAGCAGCAGGTCCGTGTAGCATTCCCAATCCTTCAGCATCGGGTTGGAATCGATGAACGAATCGACCAGATACGCACCATGTTCGTGCAGTTCCGATTCAATAAAAAACTGCACCAAATCACGGATGAGCGGTGTATTCGGTAGACGCAACTTGCCACGCCTTGTGTACATTGCCGGTGCATTCGGATCCTGACAGAAGAGCCGTACGTTCAGGAATTCTGCTGCCGCTTGTGCAACACCACGGTGCGAAGAGTACACCAGCTCGTACACGATTTCGCTGTCCTTGTCCGTCAAAATCTCCTGGTGACTCCTGAGAACAGTAAGAAAGGGATCATTTAGCTTTCACTTCCTATGTGTATTACACTCTTCTACCTGTAAACTTACTTAAGAATGTTGATGACAAGCTTTACCGCATGTACCGCCGCTTCGTACTCCTTGTCCAGCGTCATCGCTACAATACGATCCTTAAACTTGGACGTAAACAGTTCCAGCTTTCCTTTGAGCTCCTCGTTTTCGTACAAAGGCAGCAAAGCCTGCAGACACTTTAGCCGCACATCGCCCACCTTATCGTGCAGCGTCCAGCCGATATACTTCAGATACGAATCGTCCAAAAAGTTGGACGAAAACTTCATCATCCAGATGCCAATCTCGGACATACAGATGGCCCGGATATCGGGCAGCGTATCACGATACCGATGCACAAACACGGACTTGAACATGTACGTTAGCATATTCTTTATTTCGTCCATATTTTCTTCCAGCTCGGTACGTCGACTCATCAACGATTCCAACCGTTCAGCTGCACGCTTATCGCGTGGTTTAGTGCGTTCCGTATCATACTGCCGAGCGGCCATATCAAACTGCACGGAAACAAGCAGCGCCACATCGACCAACGCTGTCATTAGCTTCATCGCGGCCAGCGTTGCCGTATGACGGAACGCTCGTACCTGCGAATCGGACAATCCGGTCAGCAGTGAAATCACATTATCCATCAGAAACTGATCGTAGATGATGGAGTACTGGCACTGCTTCACCAGCGTCTGTACAAAGTCACAAAAGTTCATCTTGAACTTCTTCCACTGCTGGCCAGACATCATCAGCGGATACTCATGGCTGTCCTCGTCGAACTCTTCCGTCATTTTGCGAATGATTGCCGTATGTTCCATGGCTTGCTGCATTTCGGGCGTAATTTTACCTTTGCAGCCGCTCGCGTGCACAAAAAAGTTCATCAGCGCGATCAGTGCCGAATCCTTGTCCAGCTTGTACCTTGTGATCCAATCGTCCACAATCGTTGTGATGGGTAGCTTCGAATGACGCAAAATGTAATACAAACTCGACTCATCGGTCGTACTTTCACGGTCCGTTACGACCACGCGTTCTTCACGTTCTTCCCGTTCGCGGTACACACGGGGCGGTTTTTCGTGATGTTCTTTTGGGACCGTTTCGCGCGGTTTGCGAGGTGCCTTGCGCTTCTTCTGGTGCTGCTCTTTAGTGAAAAAATCATCATCGTCATCGTCCTCGATGATGGGCGCCTTTAGTGGGACACCTCCGCGGGCTCGCAGTCGTGTCATACGGCCCCGGGATGGTTCACCCGTTTCCTCCGGATGTGCACCATCATCGTGGCCACCCGATGACCAACTTTCGTTGAGCGGTTCTCTTCAAAATAGAAGAAAAGCGGCAGGTTAATGAATGTTGAAAATTCCCCCCCCCATGCACTGACACACTTACTGTTGGTATTGTTCGGGTTCGTCATACTCCACAGGAGGATCATTCATTCGGATGCGTTTTCCACCGCGACGATGCATTTTGTAATACGATTTTTATGCACACTTTCTTTCACGATCAAACCTCCGACGAGAAACCACTGAAAATGGGTAATTCTATTTTGTTTTTCACCTTCACTGCGAGTTGGCGTCTGTTTTTCTTCGCTTGTGTATCCAGGTTTACCAAAGCTTGCTGTTTTGCTTCGCTTGATTGCTGTCATGGCGACGAGCTAAAACGGTGCCCATGCAGCAAAGGATTGTTTTTCGTAGGTATTTCAATGAAAATTTTATAAAAAACAAAAATAATAATTATTTGATAATCTACACTTATACATATATTGTATTTACATTTTTAAAAACATTTTTAATGCTTTAAAAATCTAATTTCCATCATTCGATCCCACTGTTCCGCTCTGACAGATTTGTAAACAAACAACCCTAACCTAAAAATGTGTCACCAATTGGCTCTGTGTACCTCGGTCTTCCCATCAGCCGGTGTTGTATAATATTCCCCCCCGAAAGAACCATTCAAAACAATGGCCTTCCGGATGTGTTTTCGCTCGAAAGTGCTGCTACGGAACCATTTCAGCCGACGTTCCGCTACCGGTCCGGTGTGCTACGTATCGATGAACGGTACGGGCCCGAGTTCGAAAGAAATTCGCCACCAGTTCATAGACTACTTTACCACCAAACACAACCACCGATTGATACGATCGAGCTCACTGATCCCGTTCAACGATAGTACGATTGCGTTTGTGAATGCCGGCATGAACCAGTTTAAAAATGTCTTCCTCGGTACCGCTGATCGGCCCTGCCAGCGTGCGGTCAATTCACAGAAATGTGTGCGAGTAGGGGGCAAGCATAACGATCTGTCTGTCGTCGGTACGGATAGCTATCATCACACGTTTTTCGAGATGCTCGGGAACTGGTCGTTTGGGGATTACTTTAAGCGGGAAGCATGTACAATGGCGTGGGATTTGCTTAAGACCGTGTATCGGATCGATATGGATCGTGTGTACGTGACGTACTTCGGGGGAGATAAACGGTTGAACCTGCAAGCGGACGAAGAGTGTCGCGAAATTTGGCTCAGTTTGGGGTAACATTGTTTTTGCTGCTGATAAGATCATTTCAAAAGCGTTAATGTTTTATACATTTTAGTGTTGCTGCAGATCGTGTCCTTCCTTACGGTGCACGAGATAATTTCTGGGAGATGGGAAACTCTGGCCCGTGCGGTCCATGCACCGAGATACATCTGGATCTTTCAAACGAGTACAAGAATACGAATGCGAGACGCCACCTGGTAAATGCCGGTGTGCCAGATCTGACCGAGATTTGGAATATTGTTTTTATACAGTATAATCGTGCGCTAGAGGATGGCACGATCAGTAATCTACCTCATCGACATGTGGATACGGGTATGGGCTTGGAAAGAGTGGTTGCCCATTTGCAAGGCAAGTCAAGCAATTACGATACGGATCTGTTCGAACCGATTTTTCGGCGTATACAACAGGTAGGGCAGTCATTTCCTCAAATCGAGGGCCAATTGATTATAAAGCAAATCATATCTTTAGGTGACGAAAATGGAACCGTACCGAGGAAGCTTTCTGTTCACCGACAGCCACTACGAACTAGATACCGCCTATCGAATTATGGCTGATCATAGTCGAATGATAACGGCTTGTTTGGCCGATGGAATGTTTCCCTCCCAGAAGTAAACCCTCATCGATAATGAAAACCCTTGTTCGGAAGCTTTATAAAAATTTGTTTCACTTATTTCAGCCACAAACTACGACGCATCATTCGTAAATCACTTGCCCTAGCTAATCGTACCTTCCGGCAACCGGAACTTTTGCGCGAAACCATACCCAGTGTGGTGGACATTCTAGGCGATGTGTATCCCGAAATGGGCCGTAATCTGCCAACCGTGTTACAAATCATCCAACACGAACAGCACTCGTACAGTGCGCTCAGCTCGAAACGATCAACCGAAACGAATGCACTGTTGTCACAGTTTCCACAGCTAGAAGAATCGGAAGTGCTAGAACACCCGGGTCTTGCCGGTGCCATAAAAGAGCTTGCTCAAACTAAACGCACCCAGCTAAAGGGAGCCGCTATACACAAAATGTACGACACGTACGGATTAGATGAGGAACTGCTTGTAAAGCTGGGAGAAATGATGCATTTTTCACTCGATTTTCGAGACTACGAGCAGTACATTAGTGTGCTGAAGGATGGCTACAAGCACGAACTGGCCACGAAACTTCAAACGCGCCTTTCTGCCTATCAAAACCTCAAGGAATCGCTCGATAGCACCGTTCTAAAGCCAACACGAACCGAACGTAGGTATAATTATGCGTTTAATCAAGAGAAAGGCATTTACGAGGTGGCGCCGTGTAAAGCGAACGTTACTCTTCTGCTGGACGATGACGCTCGTGGCCAGTTACACATCGTAACAGATCAAAGCAACTTTTACTGTGAATCTGGAGGACAGCAGAGCGATACGGGACGGTTGACGGTAGACGGTGGTAAATGTTTCGATGTAATCGCTGTTACCGATCATAACGGGTTTGTGATGCATTCGATCGCAAAACAACCGAACGTAGCGCTTTCCATTGGTGATCAAGTTGTGCTGCAGGTAGATTCCCCTCGACGGACACAACTAACCCTACACCACACAGCAACTCATCTGCTGAACGCGATCGTACGCAAAATGATCGCCCTACCGATGTGCCAACGATCGAGTGCCGTTTCCGAACGAGGCTTTCGATTGGAACTTGCGGTGAGTGGTGAAAAAATTGCACTAGACCAAATAGCAGCGATCGAAAGCGAAATACGATCGCTAATCAAACGAAACGAACCGATTCGCGTTGCGGTGTGCAGCGCAAGTGATCTCGATTTCGCCACCATCACAACAGTCCCAGGGGAAACTTATCCCGATCGAGGTCTGAGGGTAGTTACGATCGGTGATGATGTATCGCGTGAACTTTGCTGTGGAACGCACGCTACCAGCACGGGAGAACTGCACGATTTTGCCATCACGAATGTAACGCAATCGAAAAACGGATGCTTTACGTTTCACGCCATTGCAGGCGCTGCAGCGGGTAAGGTTCATTTTCAGGGCGCACAAATCCAGAACGATGTTAGCCAGCTGCAGCAAGATGCGGATGAGAACGAAACCCGCCCGGAAGACATTATGATTATCGAGACGAGAATGCAACGGTTGAAAAATGTTCTGCTTACCGGAACGGACAATAACATCCATCTGCCGTACTGTGTCCGGCAGCGGTGCTTGAATGTGATCAGTGCGCTTTACCAGAAGTTGAAAGATCGATCGCGCGAATCGCTCCGCGAGCTGATCGACATTGAGATGCGCAATCTGATGGAACAGACGCTGACCGATCGGTTTATTGTGCACTTTCTGGAGTGTTCCATCATACTGGAGGAGGTGCAGCTGAGTAAAGCGACCCGCTACTGTACGGATCGTCCGATACTGGTGGTTAGCATTACGGATAATCAGGTGAAGGCTCGTGCGATGGTACCACCGGCCATGGTAAATGATCGATTTAATGCGGAACGGTGGCTGGCGGTTGTCGCGCAAACGTTTAAAGCACAAACGGCCGCACCAAAGGGACAGAATGGGGCGACGGTGTGCAACATGAAGGCGCGCAAGGTGAAGCTGATGGATTTTGAGGCAACGCTGGAGAGTGCGTTACGGGCAGCTAAGACTTACGCGGAGGAAAATTTCCATTAGTGCTTTGGACAAGGAATAAAGGTTTTGTTTTGTTAAAAATTAAGAAGCGTTTTTTAATGAAATAGTAGGCAATGGCTTTCGCAATTGTATTTTTGTCTAGACAACTACCTTACATTTCTTGTTTGTTCCTTAGCTTAACACACACACGCGCGCGCCTCCACCAACGACGCCTTACGCCTTACCGCTGGCAGCCTTTTCGCGTGCCTTCTTACCCTCCGTCAGGGCAAGTCGTTCCTTCTCCGTGAGCGGTGCCAGCAGCTTCGTCACCACACCCGTACCGAGCGTAATGTGGCCATCGCGCAACGTAAACCGCTGGCCCTGTTCCAGCACCATCGGTCGCATCAGCCGAAGCTGCAGCTTGGCATCCTCGCCCGGCATAATCATGTCCTTGCCCGGAATCTGTACCTGTGTCGCACAGTCCCACGTGCGCGAGAACATCTGCAGCTGGATGAAGCTGGTGAACGGCTTGTGCCGGCCGCCCTCATCCTTGCTCAGGATGTACACCTGCGCTTCGAAGTTATCGTTCGCTTTCATCGTTCCCGGTTTGCACATCACCATACCGCGCTTAATGTCGTCACGCTTAATGCCACGCACCAGTGCGCCGAGTTGATCGCCGGCATGCGCTTCCTCCAGGATCTTGTGGAACATCTCAATACCGGTAATGGTTGACTTAATAACCT
>KZ061606.1:207904-258388 GCA_002091835.1 Anopheles maculatus
GGGTGTAAATTAAGTGTCCGGAGAACCATCATATGTTCATAAATCAATTCGTTTGCGTGCATATATGCAGCTGCGATGCACACCGGGACTAAAACAAATGTCGGTTGTAATTAAACATCAAACCACCGGATGTATGTTGCGTGCTTGAGTTTCATTTTTCGGTACCAACAAGATTTAGTATCCCCGGTGAGTATAACCATGATGGTCATTTTTTCTGCCGAGTGTACAATTTCATGCATGTCTAATCTTCTCTGCTATCGATCCTAAAGTATGCATTAAAAAATGGCTGACTCATGCGAAGAGTCGGTAGTCTGCCCACCGATCAATCTTCAATTGTCGATCAAGCTTGTTGGGTACAGATTTTATTTGAGTACGTTATCAGGTGATTCGTAAACGGTAGGGTTCGACACGAAGATTCGTTCGTACTGTAAGCTTGGCATTCTTGGAGCGAAAAAGTCAAGAAGATCGTTAAGAAGACGTCCAGTCCAATAAAGTTGTAGAGTCGTTAAGCACAGTGGAAGCTGATGAGCCCTAAGATCTAATACTGATCGATTTGGACAACAATTACTGGCTATAGATCAGGTTTCTTTCTGTCGTCGCTTGTGATCTTGCTAAGCACACTACCGAATTTTGACAGGAGATCAGTGGATAAGATGGACATAAGGAAGACAATCATAGAACCTCAGTCAACCAATCCATCCAATTCTTGGAGAAACCCCCATCGGAGACTACCATCCGTTCATGATTTGGCCAAGCGATCGAGCAGCTGATCACCAAGGTCACGCCATTAGCTGAAAAACATGCAAACATCCCATGTTTAATGCGATCGTAGCCATAATTCCGGCTCGCTGCTTCCTCGCCGGTGATCTAAAGTAATATATTTATCGTAATAAATATTCAACGATACAAAAAGCCACGTGTTGCAATTATAATTTCTCACTGTTTGTGTAGATGTCGAAGATGTCTCGAAGGTGATTTCATAAGAGGACGCAAGACCATGAAATCATCTATCCGCACAATGATGTGAAAATGATCAACCCTCCTCCTTTGCCATTGACATTAATTAATTTACAACTTTAGCCCAAGGCGTACAACTTGCCGGACATGTAGCGTAGAAATGAGGTGGACATGACTCAAGCAAAACAAAAAAACAAGCGTAAAAGCTTTCATACTTACTCATAAAGGAAGGACACCGTTTTCGCCAATCCGTTGCCCGATCCGCACGGGATAATGCCCATCGGCAGCTCGTCGATCGCCGTCTGCCAATCTTCCCGCTCGAACAGTCCATTCAGCACCTCGAAGAAGATACCGTCGCCACCGACCAGCACAATACCGCGCCACAGATACACGTCCCGCAGACGCACAAACTCACGCGCCCAGTTACTTTTCTTCGTGATGTGCAGATCGTACGGGATTTCGGCCTCGGCAAAGACCGGCGCTACACGCTGCTGGAACATTTCGCGCGCCTTACCCGACCCAGACTTGGGATTCAGGATGATCAACATTTTGCGCGTATCTTTCGATTGGTAGGTAAATTTCTGCACCGGCTCGCCCGCCACTAGGTGCTTGATGGAGGCGCGCCATTTTTGTGCCTCACGGTTATTATCCTCGTACCGGTCGAAGGAACGGAAGCGAAGCGTAATGGTGGTACGTTCGCGAAAGCCACCCCGACGGTTACGCTTGAGGATGTACGCATAGATGTACAGATAGGCGCTCACGTCCGTTTCATCCTGTTCGCCCGAGTTCTCTTCGACCACCTTCAGTTGATGGGAGCTCGAGATGGAGGCACAGGTGCACGAGGAACTGCCGCGGGATCTTCTTTTGCTGCGCAGACACCGGCAACCGATGATGTCTTTTAGCGGGATGGTTTGTTCCTTGGTCGAACCGTTCGATTGTTTCTTCAGGCAGAGTCCCTTGTCGGTGAGCCGTACCTCGAAAACGGTGTTCTTCTTGGAGCTTATGTAGAACGTCTCCGTCAGGTAGACGGCAGCACCACCGACCATGGTTTGCTGGAGCGGACCTTCTTGCTGATCGGCAGCAGCCGCACTACGATCGGGCACAACGACGGCAATACCTTTGCCGCCGAAATCATCTTCGATTTCGCGACCGTGTCGTTCGCCCAGCGTGTCGCTTAGGTCCACCTTGGGTTTGTAGGCGGCCACATCCATCATGGAAAGGGAGAAGAGAGTTCCCCGGGGACTGTGCGTTTTCAATTTGAATCGATCTTACTGACTAAGACACTGTAAGCAAGCGAGATGCGCAGGAGTTTGGCAGTGGCGCGATCTCGCGAAACCTCTGACCACCAGTTGCGCATCAGATCAGTTCCATTTGTCGGTGCACTGGAGCATGGTGATACTGGTGGCCATGTACGGATATGCTGCTGGTGTGCGTATCTGCTTCTATTCACTCTCTTATATCTGCTGTAATGCACCAGAGAGCAGATCACTTCCTATCACAAGCGCTTTGCTCTGTCTTAACACATTCGGGTATGCGTGTGTGAACTTTCTATTGCTACGAAATTGAATTAATAAAACATTTTATTTGTTATAACTACCACCACAAAACCGACCTCAAGCACGTGAAGAGCAAATCCAAAAAAAAGCCCCTGCTGCGGCGAGTGACCCGGGTTTGGTACATATCCAACCATAAACCCGTTTTTTCTTCATCCGGATCCAAGTACGCTTTGGAAAGCATGCACTTGACGACTGGAAAACAGTTTTTCACGCTGGACTTGGCAACATAAATCGAAACTGGAACAAAAAAACGGCAACATTTGGGCATTCAATACTGTGTTTGGCCACACTCATGGCGGCCTTGAACCGACACACAATTCGGACACGTTTTGGCCTAACTATACTTTGTCGTCACACACGAACCTATTCCCCTCAAGGGCTTTGGAAGGCGGAGATATCGGTATTGAAGGGGATTTCGTCGCCTACTGCAAAAAAAAAGGTTACACGATGGCAACAAATCACCGCTGGTGTACCGTGACTTATGAACAATGACGTCTTTTAAGGGCCGAGCTATCGCCGACGCCTACAGGGGCAAGCGAAATCAAAATCAAATGTGAAATGTACAGCAACAATGCAAAGTGACCAAGTTCCCTTCGTGCGCGAGATGCCCAGGAATTCCCGCGAGCCATAATCCCCAGCCGCTTCGAGGGTAAACAGTGGGAATTTGTTTTAGTGATTTGAGGGAAACCACCGCTCACAGATTGAGCCTGAGATTTTTATCTTTTTAACTCAATAAATGCTTTTCTATGATGAAGTTGTTATTTTAGCTTTAAAATGTGAGCATTTTCAATCATGTTTACGAAAATCAATGTCCACTGCCAACCCCATAGTGCAGTAGTAGGCGGCGTTTAGCGGCAAATAGCGTGACCCAAAGCCATCAATGTTGGCTCTGGTAGCAAGATTGCAACTTGTAGTAGTAGTAGTAGGTGATATTTAGGTGAAAATCCCGCGTTGGTTGTGGATACGTTAGACCCTGCCAAAACGCTAGTTAAAAACGGAAGGAACGTCGTAAGTTCCGGTAGGTAAGTAACGCTCGCAAAAGGTCTCTGGAGCAGGTGGTAGCTTGGCAATAAGGACCTTGTGGTACGGTGGATTTATTTTTAAGTAGTAGTAGATCGTAGTGCAATGATAACGTTCCATGGCTGTAGTTTCTTTTTAGACACTTTGAGCTTCGATAATGGTCGCGCCACCTTCGCCAACCCGAAATGAAAACCATTCGAAGAATATGTGCCACAGGTAACTGAAGGAAAGTGTAGGAAAAATGAGGAGCATAAAACCATTTCGTGTTGAATAAACAATTTAAAAGTTGTCCTTAGGCATGCTTCGAATGGTTTTCATTTCGGGTTGAATAAACAATTTAAAAGTTGTCCTTAGGCATGCCGGCTGTGCTGGCTATAGTAGGTAGTGTATTGTCGCTAAGGTTCACCCACGACGAACAATGGGAAGCTAGAAAACGGTGTCATTTCCTTTCGCAGCCAGCCGGCCCTCCGACGCCAACGACCCTAGTGTGTTATCCTAGTGATTTAGGTTCGGCTGTGTTGGAACGGACACTGTCTTCATTTTCGTAAATGGAAATTAACACATGATGAGGTGTTTGAGTAGTGTAAACGGGTCACCTCGGGGTGATGATAGTGGGCAAGAATTATTGCGGAAGCCACTAATTCATCGTTAATGGTAATCAGTTACTAGCTGAGTAGTGCGATAGCTGCTCTATCTAGTATGCAAATTTACTACGGAAGAACTGAAGGGGAGTTCTAATTGGAAAATGGCTCAATAGTGTTGGATGTTTAGTTTTTCCAAGTGGATTAGGAGTTTCAAACATGTTCTAATGCAAGTGATGTATTGCTTCACAATACTATATTTTCAATAAATTTAGTAAATATGTTGAAAAGATTAAAATTAATCAAAAGGCCTCGTCGGGTCGAAGTTTCATAGTCCCTTTGCATAGAAGAACGGTTTCCAGCTAGAATTCCAGTTTCTTCATCTTCTATATGAACTGCAATCTCAAGAGCTGTTAGCCTACGATTTCCTGCTCCGGTTGCGATTTGATACCGGTCCTTTCGTGTTTCGCACGTGGAATGTCTTTTGGAAAGCCTACACTAGCCGTTGTTACATGGTTTACTGTAGTCGTGCAATCGCGCGCTCGCTCCTCAATAACTCTCATCGCAGTAGGCACAAACCACACTGTTGTTACATGCAGCCAGCATGGAGATTACGTAAAAAGTTTTTGTTGAGCCGACGGCGACGACGACGAAGACGACGAGATGATTGAACAGCAACACACGGAAGTCAGCAAACAAAGTAGGCAACGTCATAGGTTTCTTTTTTCTCTTCGCGCCGCCGATGCCCATTGACCATTGTCCCATTTTGCAAAAAGAGTTCTAATTGGAAAATAACTCAATAGTGTTGGATGTTTAGTTTTTCCAACTGGATTAGGAGTTTCAAACATTTTCTAATGCAAGTTATGTATTGCTTCATAATACTATATTTTCAATAAATTTAGTAAATATGTTGAAAAGATTAAAATGAATCAAAAGGCCTCGTCGGGCCGAAGTTTCATAGTCCCTTTGCATAGAAGAACGGTTGCCAGCTAGAATTCCAGTTTCTTCATCTTCTATATGAACTGCAATCTCAAGAGCTCCGGTTTCCTGCTCCGGTTGCGATTTGATACCGGTCCTTTCGTGTTTCGCACGTGGAATGTCTTTTGGAAAGCCTACACTTGCCGTTGTTACATGGTTTACTGTAGTCGTGCAATCGCGCGCTCGCTCCTCAATAACTCTCATCGTAGTAGGCACAAACCACACTGTTGTTACATGCCGCCAGCATGGAGATTACGTAAAAAGTTTTTGTTGAGCCGACGGCGACGACGACGAAGACGACGAGATGATCGAACAGCAACACACGGAAGTCAGCAAACAAAGTAGGCAACGTCATAGGTTTTTTTTTCTCTTCGCGCCGCCGATGCCCATTGACCATTGTCCCATTTTGCAAAATCACTTTTTCATTACACCCTGGAGTGTTTGATGGGCTTGGGGAATAGGCATCAGGCTCACCCACCATGTCGCATGTCCAACCCTCCGCAAGAACGCCAGCTTGTGGCCAAGCAGGGTAGGGAATGTCAATGGCTAGACGAGAGAAATCCACTTCACTGCCTTGATACTGTTGCAACCAATTCATGCACCACAATCATCTCCTTATTATCGGATAAGAGGACCGGGGGAGATAGATAATACCTTTTCACCCGTCACCTTATCACTCATCAAGACGTTTTTTTTTATTAAACACACAAAATCCACCTCGTTTAACACGCACCACTGTTGCCGTTTGATCCGATTATGTTTCGCTTTAACATTTCCACTAAACATTTCACTGGTATTCCATCATTTTGGCAGTCACCTTTCCACGGTATCACGCTAATTTGGTTGTTTGCGATTGGAAGTTTTGCAAACTACAACACGACGACGATGGCGCGGGCAAGGCAAACGAAAGATGATGGGGAGGATACGCTGACACGGGGACAGCGACAATAGAAAAATAACCCACCGAGAAAGGAGGTGTACCACCGAGCCCGGAGCGACGACCGAAAGTATCGCGCAACCACACACCACACAGCACTAACGCACGCAACCGCGAGACCGTCTTCTTTTCGGAGTTTGAATGAAATCGCGAACCGCGATTTTTCCCCCGAAGACCTGCCGATTTTGCGTGTGCAGAGCAGTGCACGATGGGAAGCCAAGTGGACGGCTCGGTTGACTGTGCGATGTAGCGACATTTCTATTCAACGCAAAACATCGCTCTGCACCAATTTCGTCAAACAATTGTGGAGCTGTTTACACAAAGTTTTAAAACGAATAAAATGATTATGAGCCATCATTTATCGCTTCTAGTTTATAGAAATTGTAGCTTTTATTTAATTTATAGTGGATTTTTTTGTACTAGGAAAACTGAATGTAAATAAACACCATGAAGATGACACGCTGTGCCAGAAATGTGACAGCTTTACCAGTCAAGGAGAAACGTCAAACCGAGGTGTTGTTCTTGCGCAAGAAAGTGAAAAATTTTCCCTTGCTGCTGCAGGTCCGGGTTTGTCCGGTTGGTTCTGCATTTAACAAAACCCAGAAAAATACGTGACTGGTCGAGAAAATGTCGACGTACCTTGCTCTTCGAGCACTTCTCAGCCCGAGTGAGTGTTTGTGGCGTTATAACCAGCTTCCATTGGTTGTTTTTAATCGGCAAACATCTTCCGTGTTTTCCATGTTGCGTAAAGTGAGGTTAATTTTGTAATCAATTCGTTTTTGTTCGTTCTCCTTGCAGTCGCCCGCAAAACGGTCGCACAGATTCTCTGCGCCGGCAATGGGTTGAACGTGGTGCGAAAGTCATCGCCAGCGATTCGCGCCGTACCGGTTCGGTTTTACGCCGAGAAGGAAGTGTTCAAGCGTGACAAACCGCACTGCAATGTCGGCACGATCGGGCACGTCGATCATGGCAAGACAACACTCACGGCAGCCATCACCAAGGTGCTGGCGGATAAGGATCTGGCCGAAAGCAAAAAGTACACCGATATCGATAATGCACCGGAAGAGAAGGCGCGCGGTATTACGATCAATGTGGCACACATCGAATATCAGACGGAAAACCGCCACTACGGCCATACCGATTGTCCCGGGCATGCGGATTACATTAAGAACATGATTACCGGTACGGCACAGATGGACGGTGCGATATTGGTGGTGGCCGCCACCGATGGTGCTATGCCGCAGACGCGCGAACATTTGCTGTTGGCGAAACAGATCGGCGTAAACCACATAGTGGTGTTTATCAACAAGGTTGATGCGGCCGATCAGGAGATGGTCGATCTGGTGGAGATGGAAATCCGCGAGCTTATGTCGGAGATGGGCTTCGATGGTGATAATGTGCCGGTAATTAAGGGTTCGGCACTGTGTGCGCTCGAGGGAAAGCAACCGGAGATTGGTGCTGATGCCGTGATGAAGCTACTGGAGGAGGTGGACAAGTATGTGCCGACACCGGTCCGTGAGCTGGACAAACCATTCCTTTGAATCGGTACACAGCATTCCGGGGCGTGGTACGGTCGTAACGGGCCGGTTGGAGCGTGGCATGCTGAAGAAGGGTCAGGAGTGTGAATTTGTTGGCTACAATAAGGTGAGGGATAAGAGGTGTAACTACGGACAGTTCGGGCATTTCACGTCTAATGTAATCGATCGCCCTTTCTTAGGTTATTAAGTCAACCATTACCGGTATTGAGATGTTCCACAAGATCCTGGAGGAAGCGCATGCCGGCGATCAGCTCGGCGCACTGGTGCGTGGCATTAAGCGTGACGACATTAAGCGCGGTATGGTGATGTGCAAACCGGGAACGATGAAAGCGAACGATAACTTCGAAGCGCAGGTGTACATCCTGAGCAAGGATGAGGGCGGCCGGCACAAGCCGTTCACCAGCTTCATCCAGCTGCAGATGTTCTCGCGCACGTGGGACTGTGCGACACAGGTACAGATTCCGGGCAAGGACATGATAATGCCGGGCGAGGATGCCAAGCTGCAGCTTCGGCTGATGCGACCGATGGTGCTGGAACAGGGCCAACGGTTTACGTTGCGCGATGGCCACATTACGCTCGGTACGGGTGTGGTGACGAAGCTGCTGGCACCGCTCACGGAGAAGGAACGACTTGCCCTGACGGAGGGTAAGAAGGCACGCGAAAAGGCTGCCAGCGGTAAGGCGTAAGGCGTCGTTGGTGGAGGCGCGCGCGTGTGTGTGTTAAGCTAAGGAACAAACAAGAAATGTAAGCTAGTTGTCTAGACGAAAATACAATTGCGAAAGCCATTGCCTAACTATTTCATTCGAAAACGCTTCTTAATTTTTAACAAAACAAAACCTTTATTCCTTGTCCAAAGCACTAATGGAAATTTTCCTCCGCGTAAGTCTTAGCTGCCCGTAACGCACTCTCCAGCGTTGCCTCAAAATCCATCATCTTCACCTTGCGCGCCTTCATGTTGCACACCGCCGCCCCATTCTGTCCCTTCGGTGCGGCCGTTTGTGCTTTAAACGTTTGCGCGACAACCGCCAGCCACCGTTCCGCATTAAATCGATCATTTACCATGGCCGGTGGTACCATCGCACGAGCCTTCACCTGATTATCCGTAATGCTAACCACCAGTATCGGACGATCCGTACAGTAGCGGGTCGCTTTACTCAGCTGCACCTCCTCCAGTATGATGGAACACTCCAGAAAGTGCACAATAAACCGATCGGTCAGCGTCTGTTCCATCAGATTGCGCATCTCAATGTCGATCAGCTCGCGGAGCGATTCTCGCGATCGATCTTTCAACTTCTGGTAAAGCGCACTGATCACATTCAAGCACCGCTGCCGGACACAGTACGGCAGATGGATGTTATTGTCCGTTCCGGTTAGCAGAACATTTTTCAACCGTTGCATTCTCGTCTCGATGATCATAATGTCCTCCGGCCGAGTTTCGTTCTCATCCGCATCTTGCTGCAGCTGGCTAACATCGTTCTGGATTTGTGCGCCCTGAAAATGAACCTTACCCGCTGCAGCGCCTGCAATGGCGTGAAACGTAAAGCATCCGTTTTTCGATTGCGTTACATTCGTGATGGCAAAATCGTGCAGTTCTCCCGTGCTGGTAGCGTGCGTTCCACAGCAAAGTTCACGCGATACATCATCACCGATCGTAACTACCCTCAGACCTCGATCGGGATAAGTTTCCCCTGGGACTGTTGTGATGGTGGCGAAATCGAGATCACTTGCGCTGCACACCGCAACGCGAATCGGTTCGTTTCGTTTGATTAGCGATCGTATTTCGCTCTCGATCGCTGCTATTTGGTCTAGTGCAATTTTTTCACCACTCACCGCAAGTTCCAATCGAAAGCCTCGTTCGGTAACGGCACTCGATCGTTGACACATCGGTAGGGCGATCATTTTGCGTACGATCGCGTTCAGCAGATGAGTTGCCGTGTGGTGTAGGGTTAGTTGTGTCCGTCGGGGGGAATCTACCTGCAGCACAACTTGATCGCCAATGGAAAGCGCTACGTTCGGTTGTTTTGCGATCGAATGCATCACAAACCCATTATGATCGGTAACAGCGATTACATCGAAACATTTACCACCGTCTACCGTCAACCGTCCCGTATCGCTCTGCTGTCCTCCAGATTCACAGTAAAAGTTGCTTTGATCTGTTACGATGTGTAACTGGCCACGGGCCTCATCGTCTAGCAGTAGAGCAACGTTCGCTTTACACGGCGCCACCTCGTAAATGCCTTTCTCTTGATTAAACGCATAATTATACCTACGTTCGGTTCGTGTTGGCTTTAGAACGGTGCTATCGATCGATTCCTTGAGGTTTTGATAGGCAGAAAGGCGCGTTTGAAGTTTTGTGGCTAATTCGTGCTTGTAGCCATCCTTCAGCACACTAATGTACTGCTCGTAGTCTCGAAAATCGAGTGAAAAATGCATCATTTCTCCCAGCTTTACAAGCAGCTCCTCATCTAATCCGTACGTGTCGTACATTTTGTGTATACCGGCTCCCTTTAGCTGGGTGGGTTTAGTTTGAGCAAGCTCTTTTATGGCACCGGCAAGACCCGGGTGTTCTAGCACTTCCGATTCTTCTAGCTGTGGAAACTGTGACAATAGCGCATTCGTTTCGGTTGATCGTTTCGAGCTGAGCGCACTGTACGAGTGCTGTTCGTGTTGGATGATTTGTAACACGGTTGGCAGATTACGGGCCATTTCGGGATACACATCGCCTAGAATGTCCACCACACTGGGTATGGTTTCGCGCAACAGTTCCGGCTGCCGGAAGGTACGATTAGCTAGGGCAAGTGATTTACGAATGATGCGTCGTAGTTTGTGGCTGAAATAAGTGAAACAAATTTTTATAAAGCTCCCAAACAAGGGTTTTCATTATCGATGAGGGTTTACTTCTGGGAGGGAAACATTCCATCGGCCAAGCAAGCCGTTATCATTCGACTATGATCGGCCATAATTCGATAGGCGGTATCTAGTTCGTAGTGGCTGTCGGTGGACAGAAAACTTCCTCGATATGGCTCCATTTTCGTCACCTAAAGATATGATTTGCTTTATAATCAATTGGCCCTCGGTATGAGGAAATGACTGTCCTACCTGTTGTATACGCCGGAAGATAGGTTCGAACAGATCCGTATCGTAATTGCTTAGCTTGCCCTGCAAATGGGCAACCACTCTTTCCAAGCCCATACCCGTATCCACGTGTCGATGAGGTAGATTACTGATCGTGCCATCCTCTAGCGCACGATTATACTGTATAAAAACAATATTCCAAATTTCGGTCAGATCTGGCACACCGGCATTTACCAGGTGGCGTCTCGCATTCGTATTCTTGTACTCGTTTGAAAGATCCAGATGTATCTCGGTGCATGGACCGCACGGGCCAGAGTTTCCCATCTCCCAGAAATTATCTCGTGCACCGTAAGGAAGGACACGATCTGCAGGAACGCTAAAAAACATAAAAATTAACGCTTTTGAAATGATCTTATCAGCAGCAAAAACAATGTTACCCCAAACTGAGCCAAATTTCGCGACACTCTTCGTCCGCTTGCAGGTTCAACCGTTTATCTCCCCCGAAGTACGTCACGTACACACGATCCATATCGATCCGATACACGGTCTTAAGCAAATCCCACGCCATTGTACATGCTTCCCGCTTAAAATAATCCCCAAACGACCAGTTCCCGAGCATCTCGAAAAACGTGTGATGATAGCTATCCGTACCGACGACAGACAGATCGTTATGCTTGCCCCCCACTCGCACACATTTCTGTGAATTGACCACACGCTGGCAGGGCCGATCAGCGGTACCGAGGAAGACATTTTTGAACTGGTTCATGCCAGCATTCACAAACGCAATCGTACTATCGTTGAACGGGATCAGTGAGCTCGATCGTATCAATCGGTGGTTGTGTTTGGTGGTAAAGTAGTCTATGAACTGGTGGCGAATTTCTTTCGAACTCGGGCCCGTACCGTTCATCGATACGTAGCGCACCGGACCGGTAGCGGAACGTCGGCTGAAATGGTTCCGTAGCAGCACTTTCGAGCGAAAACACATCCGGAAGGCCATTGTTTTGAATGGTTCTTTCGGGGGGGAATATTATACAACACCGGCTGATGGGAAGACCGAGGTACACAGAGCCCATTGGTGACACATTTTTAGGTTAGGGTTGTTTGTTTACAAATCTGTCAGAGCGGAACAGTGGGATCGAATGGTGGAGATTAGATTTTTAAAGTATTAAAAATGTTTTTAAAAATGTAATTACAATTTATGTATAAGTGTAGATTATTAAATAATTATTTTTTTTGTTTTTTAAACAATTTTTATTGAAATACCAACAAAAAACAATCTTTTGCTGCATGGGCACCGTTTAAGCTCGTCGCCATGACAGCAATCAAGCGAAGCAAAACAGCAAGCTCTGGCAAACCTGGATACACAAGCGAAGAAAAACAGACGCCAACCCGCAGTGAAGGTGAAAAACATAGTAAAATTACCCATTTTCAGTGGTTTCTCGTCACAGTTTTGTCCGTGAAAGAAAGTGTGCATAAAAACCGTATTACAAAATGCATCGTCGCGGTGGAAAACGCATCCGAATGAATGATCCTCCTGTGGAGTATGACGAACCCGAACAATACCAACAGTAAGTGTGTCAGTGCGTGGGGGGAATTACCAAACATTCATTAACTTCCCGCTTTTCTTCTATTTTGAAGAGAACCGCTCAACGAAAGTTGGTCATCGGGTGGCCACGATGATGGTGCACATCCGGAGGAGACGGGCGAACCTTCCCGGGGCCGTATGACACGACTGCGGGCCCGCGGAGGTGTCCCACTAAAGGCGCCCATCATCGAGGACGATGACGATGATGATTTTTTCACTAAAGAGCAGCACCAGAAGAAGCGCAAGGCACCTCGCAAACCGCGCGAAACGGTCCCAAAAGAACATCACGAAAAACCGCCCCGCGTGTACCGCGAACGGGAGGAACGTGAAGAACGCGTGGTCGTAACGGACCGTGAAAGTACAACCGATGAGTCGAGTTTGTATTACATTTTGCGTCATTCGAAGCTACCCATCACAACGATTGTGGACGATTGGATCACAAGGTACAAGCTGGACAAGGATTCGGCACTGATCGCGCTGATGAACTTTTTTGTGCACGCGAGCGGCTGCAAAGGTAAAATTACGCCCGAAATGCAGCAAGCCATGGAACATACGGCAATCATTCGCAAAATGACGGAAGAGTTCGACGAGGACAGCCATGAGTATCCGCTGATGATGTCTGGCCAGCAGTGGAAGAAGTTCAAGATGAACTTTTGTGACTTTGTACAGACGCTGGTGAAGCAGTGCCAGTACTCCATCATCTACGATCAGTTTCTGATGGATAATGTGATTTCACTGCTGACCGGATTGTCCGATTCGCAGGTACGAGCGTTCCGTCATACGGCAACACTGGCCGCGATGAAGCTAATGACAGCGTTGGTCGATGTGGCGCTGCTTGTTTCGGTGCAGTTTGATATGGCCGCTCGGCAGTATGATACGGAACGTACCAAACCACGCGATAAGCGTGCAGCCGAACGGTTGGAATCGTTGATGAGTAGACGTACCGAGTTGGAAGAAAATATGGACGAAATAAAGAATATGCTAACGTACATGTTCAAGTCCGTGTTTGTGCATCGGTATCGTGATACGCTGCCCGATATCCGGGCCATCTGTATGTCCGAGATTGGCATCTGGATGATGAAGTTTTCGTCCAACTTTTTGGACGATTCGTATCTGAAGTATATCGGCTGGACGCTGCACGATAAGGTGGGCGATGTGCGGCTAAAGTGTCTGCAGGCTTTGCTGCCTTTGTACGAAAACGAGGAGCTCAAAGGAAAGCTGGAACTGTTTACGTCCAAGTTTAAGGATCGTATTGTAGCGATGACGCTGGACAAGGAGTACGAAGCGGCGGTACATGCGGTAAAGCTTGTCATCAACATTCTTAAGTAAGTTTACAGGTAGAAGAGTGTAATACACATAGGAAGTGAAAGCTAAATGATCCCTTTCTTACTGTTCTCAGGAGTCACCAGGAGATTTTGACGGACAAGGACAGCGAAATCGTGTACGAGCTGGTGTACTCTTCGCACCGTGGTGTTGCACAAGCGGCAGCAGAATTCCTGAACGTACGGCTCTTCTGTCAGGATCCGAATGCACCGGCAATGTACACAAGGCGTGGCAAGTTGCGTCTACCGAATACACCGCTCATCCGTGATTTGGTGCAGTTTTTTATTGAATCGGAACTGCACGAACATGGTGCGTATCTGGTCGATTCGTTCATCGATTCCAACCCGATGCTGAAGGATTGGGAATGCTACACGGACCTGCTGCTAGAAGAACCGGGCCAGTTTGAAGAAATGCTTGACAACAAACAGGAATCAACGCTGATCGAAATTATGGTCAGTGCAGTGCGTCAATCGGCAACAGGCGAACCACCGGTAGGGCGTGGCAGTAGCCGCAAAATGACACTCAGCGCTAAGGAAATCAAACAGGTGCAGGACGACAAACAGCGGCTGACGGAACATTTCATCCAAACGTTGCCACTGCTGCTACACAAGTACAGTGCAGACGGAGAGAAGCTTACGAATTTGCTAGCCATTCCGCAGTACTTCGATATCGAGCTGTTTACCACCACTCGGCAGGAGTCGAATCTGCAGGCACTGCTAGACAAAATGACACACGTCATGTCCACTCACGTAGATCGCGAAGTGCTGGAGACGTGCGCCAAAACGCTCGAGTTCCTGTGCACCGAAGGAAGCGCCATCTACACGCGTTGCGATGTGGTGCGTTCGAACGTGATCGATGAGTGTGTCACCCGGTACAGGGAAGCGATCGACGATTACCGCACGTTGATTGCGGGCGATGAGATACCGAACGAGGATGAGGTGTACAATGTGAGCATCTCGCTGAAGAAGGTCTCGACGCTGTACGCGAGCCACAATCTCAATCCATGGAATTTGTTCGACTCGCTGTACGAAGACATCGAGGAGCGAGTGGGAGGCAAGTCCCCGGATACGGGCATTCCCAAGGATGCATTCGTGTACTGCATTGAGGCGTGCTTTTTCTCCATCAACTGGGGTTTGTACCATCTCGAGACGACGCGGGACCGTTCCCAGGTCCCTCAGGAAGCGCACGAACTGAACCGCAATCTGCACAAATATCTGAGCGCCTGTAACCATCTGGTTCGATACGATCGGGAACCGTCCGTACAGGAGGCAGCCTTTATGTCGATCTGTGATCTGTTGGTGGTGTTTTCTGACCAGCTGCAGAGCAATGCGGATGAGAACATTCAATCGCTAGTTTGTCCACCGAACGAGGAACAGCAGCTGTTGCTCAACGAGTTCGTACAGACGACGGTGTTTTCCACCGAGCAGGAAGAAGGGCTCGACGAGACGCGTATCGAGGCGCTGCACAAGCGGCGAAGCTTTCTGGCGGCGTACTGCAAGCTGATCGTGTACAACATTCTCCCGATTAAGGCGGCGGCTGACATTTTCAAGCACTATTTGCGGGTAAGTTGAAGCTTTCCAAGGAAAATGATGTTTTTTCCCTAATGTTTTGTTTTTGCGTAATTTGCACAGCATTACGACGAATACGGAGACATAATTAAAACAACGTTGGGTAAAACGCGCGAAATCAACAAAGTAAATTGCTCGATGACGATGTGCCTGAGCTTGGTAAAGATGTTCAAGGAGCAGCAGGAAATGTCACCGGACGGACGGGTTGTGCGTACCTCGCAAGAGTTTCAAGATCTCAAAGAACTGGCCAAACGTTTCGCCCTTTCGTTTGGGCTGGATGCGGTAAAGAACCGGGAAGCGATCACCGTTTTCCATCGCGCCGGTATTCATTTTGCCGTGACATCATCCAACGAAGAGCAGGACGATCCGTCAGCTGCACCGCCATGCATCGCGTTCCTGGAAGTGCTGTCTGAATTGACGAACAAATTAATCAAACAGGACAAAAAGCTTATGTACGTAGCCAGGTGGATAAGGAAGAGTAGGAAAAAGGATTCATTTTATTTTGCTTATCTCTCTGCTTACAGTCTCACCTTCCTAGACCGTCGTCTAAAGGCAGGCATTCCGTCGAGCCGCTCCGAGGATTGGCAACCACTGGTAACGTACCGGAACTCGCTGCTGCACGGTGAATCGGATCAACTTCCCGTCACCTCAAAGCGTGCGTACACGCGTAAGAAGAAGGATGCCGACCATGACGATGAAGACGAGCACGACGACGACGATGATAATGATTACGTCGGTTAACGCTGAGCATGTACACAATGAGTATTTAATTTATCTTGTTTTCTTTCTTACTATTAAACTTGTCTTAATTGGGTAGATCCCTAGAGCTAGAAATAGAGCATAATGGTGTATGAAATGGAGCCAGAATGAGAAAATTACTATCAGCCAGGGAACTGGAAAGAAATTGAAGTCCCGTCAGGGACCAGTGTGAAGTTTAACAAGGCTCAGACGAAACGAAGCTACGCAAAATCAAAAAAAGATCATTGGAATGGACCGATTCTTCACGACATTTGGATCATACTTACTTACTTATCAGGCGCTACAACCGCTTCGCGGTCTTGGCCTGCTGCAACAATCCTCGATACCGCTCACGGTTTAGCGCCGTCGTCTGCCAATCCAATATCCCGGCCAAGCTTACCAGGCTATCTACGCCATCACTCCATCTCAGTTTGGGCCTACCACGCCTCCTCTGTCCATGTGGACGGCCTAAAAGGACTTTACGGGCTGGGTCGTCCGGTGCCATTCTCATGACATGACCAGCCCACCGGAGCCGGGCGAGCCTAATTCGCTGCACGATGGAAAGATCACCGTACAGCTCAGCCCGTCTCCCTGGCGCATACCCTTGGTGGTAGCAAAGGGCCCTAAGAGTTTTCCATCCACCTTCACCTGGCATATGATGTTGGTCATCGTCATACGTACAAGCCTGGTAAGCTTGGCCGGGATTCCAAATGAGTTCATTGCGTCTTATAGTTTTACCCTGGCTATGCTATCGTATGCGGCTTTAAAATCAATGAAGAGATGGTAGGAGTGTAGCTGCTGCTCCGCCATCTTCTCCAAGATTGGATCAAGTAAGTCAAAATAAGGTGATTTGTTATGATAATTAGCGTAAATAAAAGTGCTAAATAATCCCTTAACTGTCGACAAAGTGATTATTAACGGTACGCTTATAATCAACAATCACAAATTATATTTCAAAATGGGAATGAAACTGATGTACTTTACACATCATGCCCTTTATGATTATTCACCAAAGGATGGTTAAATTTTATCTTTGATGTGCTGTAATCCTTTGATTTGTTTAAAACGGAACTAAGCTAGCGTCATGCATCATCATACATCCCACTCACAACGATCAACCCTTAGGGGAATACTCCAAACCGTATTCCAATTGCTTGCTCTAGCATATGCTAGTGTTGCGAGAGCTAGAGAGAAAAACAATCCGGGGCCATGGTTCTGCGTTTGACAAGAACAAGAAAATCATTTTCCGGTCATTTCTTTTCATCTTGCCCAAAAAAAGCCTAAGGATGACGGAAAAGCGTAGTAATAATTTCGTGCTGGTACGCACTACAAGGTAAATAGTTAACTTCCGATTGCCTCGTGCAACACTTGTGGCTCGAGAAGAGGGCTTGTTGAATTTATCATAAAGCTGATAGATCAACGGCATTCATTCTGTGTGCGAAGCCCCCCGTTTGGGCGTTGATGCTTACATTATAACGGTGGTAAATAATAAATTCTCAGCAGAAGCAATTAACTTTAATCTTCATTGTCACTACTATAGGGTTGATTATTCCTCTCTCATCGATGGATGAGTTGAACGGGCTAGGGAACCATCCCCATCCTAGGAATGCTGCAACTGCTTACCTTGACCTAATAAATTATGGATGCTGATCGAAACTGTTGATTATGCTAGAATTATTGGGACAAGAAAATGCTAAGTCCAGAGAATCGGCTGCTGAAAAGGGCCGACAATTTAAGCTTCCTTGAACTTGATGCTTCCTTGAGCAAAAGATGAGATTTGATACCGGTTCTATCGTGGTAAGGTGTTGCAAACCACCTGTAAATTGTAACAGATGGCTGGAAACAATCGAAGAGTTTTGTCCATTTGAATTAATTCATAAAAATGGTAAACTTTTTGTAACGAGTTGTTGCACGACTCCACTCGGAATCGGTAAGCGTAGAAGTTTTAAATAAATAAATGGAACATGCAAATGCCAACTCGAAAGAATTAATATTAAACATACCGTTGGAGGCGGCGTGTAACGATGCTTGTATTCCCTGAACAATTGAGCTGGTTTTCTTTTTGTGTGCGTGTGTTAAAGAGTTTACAGCCCGTTGACACAATTACCATAGCCCCAGCGGAATAGCAGCCAAAACAACCGTAAGTTCTTTAAAGCTCAAAAAACACAGCTGGTGAATAAAACGTAGAAGAAAACCCCTTTTCTCGATCGTTATCTTTGGGTCTTTTTTTCGGTTCAAAATATCGTCCCCGAAACAAACCAAGTGCTTTGGTTTGTTTGTGTTTCATCTGTTCGCTGATGAGTAGTAGCGGCTCACCTCACAATCGGCTAACTCACCTAAACATCTCACCGGAGCGTACTCTTTCTCCGGTGAGGAACTTCACTCTCACCACATTCTGGCTGGTGGTGAGCCTCAACGAATAGCCGAACAGACGAAAGCTCTCAGATTTGTTCTTGTTTGCGTCGAGGAACGTCGTCCGTCGCAGCGAAACCGTGTGTCTCGTCGTGTGGGCTCGTCCGTTTGAAGCTTGGTGGCCACATAGCAGAACATTTTGACCGGTGTGTTTTGGTGGAACAGGTGTATAGGCGGCCGGTGTGCATCGTTGTGTGCAAAATGTGCAAATGTGTCCACATCTGAATGGTAAAGTAAGATGTGAAGATGTAAGAGAAATTGGTAACAGTGTTCGATGTTTTTAATCGGTGCTGGGTGAATCTCTTGCAGTTGTTTTTTTTGGTGTTCTTTAAAAAGCACGTGATAGTATGGTAGAGAAAGTGAAAAATTGATAATTATAGCTAGTTTCATTGTAAAATAAATAATCAATTACTAGTTTTTTTTTAATCCGACTGAGGTTAGTATTTACAATTATGTATTGAATTGAATTTTTCTTAATATTCATCAAATCACTGCATCAAAACCGACTAACGTTCCGTCTAAGATATTTGATCCTGAAGCTATTTCCCTTCCTTCTTCATCCTTTTGCATTTTATTTCCTTTTTAGTGTTCGTTTTACTAGATTAAGATCTTCCCTTGATACTGATTCTTGTACGCATTCAAAACCAGAAGCAGCAACGTCGTCCCAATAACAAACGTAGCGTAACTGTGTGCGTCTGTTTTGTGTACGGTATCAGTTACAGGACTCTGTCGGGATTGTGCAATGATTGGAATTTCTATTTCTGCCTGATCTGCATACAACGATATGATAGACGTGCGTTTGCGTTCACAAAACGAGAAGACATTTGCTGTTCCGTCTTGTTTTTTGTTGCTATCGGAGTAGGAACTAAAGGACATCCGATACCAAAGCAAACGGGACAAGCAGGAATAACTACGCTGCTTTCCCAATTAAAGGATGTGCCTGCTTTAACCGGGTTGCATGTCGGTATGTCGTCGATGTTACTGATCACTGTTGTCGCTGTTGAATTGTACAGTGTTATCACATTTCGCTCGGCTGCTGCTACAGAGTCTGCTGACATGTCTGACAAAGTTCCGATCGTACTCCTGCTGTCGTCGCCCGTCTACGATGGAGTGAGTTACGTACCGAGCAGTCAGGTGATGAAAATAGGGGGGGAAAAACGACACGCTTTTAAACTGAGATCTAACAATAGCAATAGGGGGAAGGAGTTCTGGCCCATTATGCAACGGTTGCAGGAAAATATGGTCCATTTTGCTTTTTTTTGCACATGCTCTCACGCAGAACGTGACCGAAATGTGTAAACCGAAACAGATCGATCCCTTGGCTCCCGTGTGCGTGGCCGATCCGTGTAAACATCATCATTGGTAAAGGATTGGTTGGCTAATGGGTGGTCCAAAACGTGAGTTGTAACCGGATCGAAAGGATGCTTTAGAAGGCAACCAAAAAAAAAAACGAACCAAGTTGAAGCAATAAACCAGGACAACATGTTTTGTCGCTTGGCGTTTTAAAATTAGAAATTGAATTTATGGTTACACCGGGCAACCCCCTTCTCGGGCTGGTTGTTGGGAGGGAGAAAACGGATTGTCCGAGTAATCGCTCCAATTTAGGACACCCCCCTTTTTATCCTTCCCCTCTATCTTACACACACACGAACACATCCAGCATCAAATTACAACTGATCGGTTACGTTTAATCATCTGTTACGGATGATAACCGCACACACCAGTTTAGAGCAGCATTGGTGAGCATTGCTCTTGATTCGTTATATATTACCGTGTCACCAGAAAGGACAGGATAAAATTTATCATCACAGGATATACCAGCCGGAACATAATAAGTTTGTGTGCGCGATTCGCTTCCAATTATAACAAAAATGCTACTGGATACGATGCTGAGGGAGACACGTTGAAACTGGACTACTTACAGGCAACCGGACTTGTGTTATATGGTGGCTGCTACATCCGAACGCTGTTCCATGTGACCGTTTACCGTCATTTAAGCGGACAAGCTAGAAATAGGTTGTGTTAAGCAGCGGAAACCACCCGCTTAAAGGGCATCAGTTTTCAGTCGGGACAGCCCGATTCCCGGCTAGGGGATGTTTATTAGAAAACCCCTTTTTACAAGTGCAGCGTGACACAACGACAAGGACAACGATGGGTTGAGCAGTATCAATAGAAACAGCCTTTGTAAGCTAAGCGCAACGCAGGAAGAACTCCGCCTCCCCGATAGGCGAGCGAATGTATAATGTGAAGATAAGAAAGTTTAGTATTCTGACATCCTGTAGGAAAGAATCATTACACCTTGACGGCGACTGTTGTGGTGTCTGCATTCGCACCACCACGTGCTACGATGGAGACGCCCGGTAGCTCATTCATGTGTGTGGAGCTTTGTATTGCTGTCTTATCGTTAGCATACAATCTATAGCCTTTTGCTCCTGTGTCTGTGTGACAAGTGTGCAAGGTAGATATGCACAGCAGGCATCTTGCGAAGAATGTTTGCACTGTTGAGAATGTGTACGTGGTGGAATTTTTAGCTCGTCGTGCTTCCTTTGCCACTGCCACAAGACGCATTAATGTGTATGCACGGGATGGTAGGCACCGCATCATAACGCATTCTATCCGGCGTGTGTGAAGGTCAGGAAGACTAAGAGATAAATATGTTCACCGGGGTTTTGATGGAGAGAGTACATTATGTCTCACGTGGTTTAGATTACAATAAGCAGAAAATGGTAAAAGGGAACTACTTATAAGCTTGCTGTGGTGTTTGTGTGTGTCGTAAACAATACGCAATTACTTTATCCCAACTCCCGCCTCCCGCTCTCTTAACAGCCGCCCTCTTTTAAGACCTACAAACCTACAAATTCCAAGTAATTGTTTTCACCTTTAATGTCACGCGTTGTTCCAGCCTTGCGGGCAGGACGACTTGTACTGCTGCTTGTGGCATATAAAAATGTACTTTACCCCCGGATTCACCGGAAACATTCGGTACCCTGAAAAGGGTTCAAATCGTCCCCAGCTTTTGCTTGTCGTGACAGGATTTTGAAGATTTTGACTTGATCCGCTTGTGAAGTGTGTTTTGTTGTGAATCAAATGAAGGCACACAATAATACAGTTCTGAAATTTTTCGCCCGACATTGGTGCACCTGCCCGAAGGGAGTCTTCACCAACATAAAAAAAGTACGGTGACACGAAGTAAGAAAAACGGGGCACGAGATTTAAATTAAGTTACCAGCATACGCCAATATCCGGTAACAGTTCCGCTCCGTTCCGTCCTGTTTGGTTCGTTTTCCGTGTAGTTTTGCACTCTCGTTCTACTTTGTTTTGGTGTTTCCTTCAGCAGAGACTTGTTGGAGCTAAACAAAATATCCGCCCGCTTCCTGTGGTAACTCGTTTTGACAGCGGTAAAGTGAAAAAGGGTTTCGCAACAATCCCCCCCGCAACAATTCCCTGTTGCTGTGGTCTTGCCTTGAGGTGGGACCGTTTTTGTTTTGGGGAAAGGGGGCAGTGATGACTCGTAGAATCATTCGATGCTCGATGTTCAATTCTATCAGGAGTCCGCGGTTGGGGTGAGTGGATTTACGGGGGGGCGGGTTTGCATGGTCCCACTCATGTCCGGAATTGTCCGATCGTTGGCGGTGCATTTCCATTCTCCATTGATTGTCGCTTAGCGTGAAGCCGGCGCTTCGAGGCTATTCGTTCCGGGCTAGTTCGTATGCTAATTTCTATCCCAAGATCTACCCACATACTGGTCACCTTTTTCTTTCTGGTGGTGATGGAATTGTGTTAAAGCTATTTTAGTTTGTTTCGGGCTCTAAAGCGGTTCAATTTAGCGAGAATCGTGTTGTTTAGCTGAGAAGATCTGACAAGATTATTCAATAATTTAAGACTCGTCCAGCGAGAGGCAAGCCACAAACCGGATCGCCTTTTGTGCGAGTGACACCCTCTCAGCTAAGGACAACACACACGGCCACACTATCGCGGGGGTTGGATGGGTAGTGCAATTGATGAATTATTTACGCCCACTTGGCTGCGGTCATCGAGCGTTAGAGGTCGTCCCGGGTGGCGGTTTGTTGCAGCAAAACAATAGCACACGAATAGCAACCAATTCGGAAAACATGAAAAGAGATTAATAATTTAAATTTCACGCCCCTACGGGTGGGGCCATCTCGAACGCTCAGTTCTATGTTTTTCAAACGGAGAAGATTTAATGGTCTCCCGCGCTTGGCCAACATTATCATCCACCTTACAGCGTGCATGCTCCCGGCACAACTGGTGACAAACAAAAAGCGTGGAACACAATTTAATTTAGTTTCCTGTTGAAAGGAACCAGCTCCATTTTCGTTATTGGTTTTATTTCCACCATTCTAGTTCGGCTTGGAAGCTAGGAAGTAGACAGCACAAGAAAGAAAAAGCCGTTCATTGATCTTTGACAGTTTGTTTGTCGTGTGCCAAGTGACTTATAATTTTGTTCGCCTTCCAAACAGTTGCTCCGAAGTGCATCGCAGTAGCATGTGCGCGGACGTGGTGATCCGTAGCAACGCCCGGACCCGGAAAGCCATCGGAAAACTACCCTACTTTGAAGAAAAAGTTTTTCACTAGACTAAACGAAGGTACAGTGTACCGAGGAGCGTAGGAGAGGGAAAGGGGAGGGTAGTTAAGAGAACAAAATTAGATCACATACACAATTGTAGCAAGCAGGGGGGAAAAAAAAACGACAACAAACAATTTACCTTACGATTGTCTGTTTTTGCTTTTACCAAGTGCTGGGCGCCTCCATCACATTACGTTTGCTGCAGGAAAGCTCACAACCGGCACACCAAAAAAAAAGTTTCACACCTTCTCCAACAAAAAAAGAGAGGCATCTTAAGATTAAATGCAAGAAAAAAGGATTAGCAAAAAAGGGGAACGATTGTCCCAAAAAAGTTACCTCGTAAACGGCAGTCAATTTTTGGGTGCGGCATTGTACTTTCCTCACCCATTCTATTTTGTGCGCTGGCCGGGAGAAGGAAACGCAACTATGAGTTAGAGTTAGAATGCTTTGTAAAATTTTAATATCATTTTATGGTACGGCAGTTTATGTATAACGATTTCTTCTGCTGTTTGAAACGTGCGTGCTGCTGCAAATTACTATATCGGGCTTGTTTTCCATCAAAGATTCGTTGCTTTTTCTCGCTCTCTCGCTCTCTCTCTCTTTCGAGCAAATGAAGCTTGCGGCAAATGTATCCTTGGTAACCGTCAAAAGCGTCAGTGGGTGCGTGCGTGTGTGTGTGTGTGAGTAAGCGTTGTGAAACAGCGGTGAAGCGCACGTGTAGCAAATGAGTAAATCGAGTGTTAAGTGCTACTGTTAAACGCAAAAACCGGGGGGTAGATTTAGACGACTAAGGGGGGAGGAGGTATGTGGAGGAAAAATAAAAGGAGTAAATAGTGCACCCCCCTCGCTTTTTTCCACCTCAACACCAACTTTCTTTATGCCCCATCTACCCGCAAGTGGCATAATTTCATCGGGAACGTGTCGATTAACTTCTGCAAAGCCATCCTTTGTGTGTATGTGTGTGTGATGAGTGTGAAGGTGAGCTAAATAAGCGAGAGTGAGATGGAGAGTGTTTCCTTTTCCCCATCACCGGGGATGCGATTGTTAATCGCTTCAAACAAGCGCCCCAATCGCACGTCAATTAACAATCTAACTTGGCTCGTTCATAACCTTCAAAATGGCGATCGACGGGTAGGAAGAGTAGGAGAAGATGGCGATGGGTGAAATGGGGGGTTGGAATGTGCTTTTTGCACCCTTTCGAAGCGCGCTTTAACGTTAAGGCTTCGGATTCGTTGGTGGCAGTTGTGTGGAAATGGCTAATTTTTGTTTTTCCCCATTTCCTTTTGCGTGTGCTGCCTAATGCTAAATCGCAGTCAACGTAAAATTTCTTCATAATTGGGTCGATGTGTGTGTGTGTGTGTGTGTCCCAACGATAGGGTGAAAATGGTTCGTTGCGTATAAACATTTGACGCAATTTTCCCCCCCATTTTGGTGCCATTTTTTCTCTTTACTTTCTTCTTCCCAACTCTGGTTTGTTTGATCTTTTTGATCTGTGTAAGGGAGCGTGTGCTAGAGAGAGAATAATGCGTAGTACTACATCGATCGATTTGTCATTTCAACCCCTCAAAATCCCCCTCCTGCTCCCCCCTCAACTCTCACAGGAAAAAGCTCATCAGTTCGAGTAACCGTTATTTCATCTTTTACCCGAGTTATTCAGTCTTCCCCTATGTTACGAATTTTTCTGTGTAGTACACATTCGATTTTATCTATTGTGTGTGTTTGTGCTTTTTTGGGGACGTTTTTTTTTCCCGCCCACAGCAACCAGACCCTCTAATATGTCTTTCCCGCGTCGTGGTGCGTTACTCGTGGTGTTTCGTTTGTGTTGTTCCGTTTTCGTGCCGCGTTTGTTTTGTCAAAGGCTGATCAATTTAAAATGTTTGTTGATCCCTTTTTTTGTGTGTAGGGGACTTCCCTCCTCCTTTCCGGAACCTTTCCCCCTCCCTCCTGCCCCCCTCATGGCGTCCAGAATGGCAGAAAAAGGCATAGACCCATTCAACAATGTTCTGTTGTTTTCCATCCATTTTCAGATCCGAAAGGGCGCACACAAGCGTAAAGGAATTCAATCACCCCAGCTCGGGCCAGCATCGGGATCGGTCCAATCAGCCCAAAAGGCTCCACCGTAAACGGAAACAACAAACCCGCGAGCGTGTGTGTGTGTGTGATCGTATGGACCGATTTTCCTAGGGCGACGACGTGCACGGATTTGTTTCCGCGGGGAGAAAAATAAATTTCTCCGCATTGAACGAGCATAATTATGTTTCGCTGCTACGGTACGGGTTAGCGAATGGGGACGGACGGATGGGCAATAAAATGTTTCACATTATGACACACGCGGCCCCGTCCGACGGTGTGCGTTTGACTAATGAAACATAAATTTTCGTCCAACTGCCAAACAACCGAACCCCGGGCGCGGCATGGCATGGTACCTGCTGTTAACAATTTTCATTACAGTCGAAATTGTGCGTACGTGCGTGTGAGTGTACCTGTGTGTGTGTGTGATGCGTGAAGAAAAGTCTTCCCAAGTGTGTCATCGTGCCCGAAAACCGACCTCGAATAGCTAGGTGATTTTTGGACCGGCAATAAAAATGACCATCGTATCGTACCTGCGCCCGGGCGTTTAGTGAATGTACGCGTGGTTCGCATTTGTCAATTTTAGCCAGTGCCAGTGGAAAAAACTGTGCCGAGCTCGCACGACCCCGTTAATCCGATGTCGATAATCTGTACCCGGTGCGGACGGACAAGTGGTTCATTACAAGGCGCACACGTCAACGGGATAAACTGAGCCGAAGGGCACAATAAAACCGACAGCCCATCAGGTAGAAAGTAGTGAAAGCCGGACTTGCGAAAAAGTTTCATGCTCCGGTGCGAAACGGATGGAAAAGTTTTCGCGTTAAGGGGGCGCACAAACACATAGCGAGTGGTGAGAAAAACAGACCATCTCCCAAGGCCAATTCGGTGGCGAAGGAAGCAAAGATTGGCACCGGAAAGGAAAAGAACAATAGTGTGGTAGAGGCTACGGTGGCACAACGCACTACCCAAAGAGGAGGTAAACCTTCAGCACCAGTACCAGCAACAAACACAAACACACACCATGGACGGGCGAAACCGACGGCGTCAATTTGGCGGCCCATGCCACTGTCTCCGGCCACTGATACGGCTCTGGGGCGTCGTGACAGCGATTGGTAAGTTTGTCCGATTTCACCAATAAACGGATGTGTGTGTGCGTGTGTGTGTGTGTAGTTCGGCGTGGCCACACTCCACTCTAGAGACTTTGTTTTCGCAGTATATCCGTTGCACCGGATTTCTTAAGACTAATCGAGAGCTTACAATCTAATGTAATGACAGCAAAAGGTCCCATAACCCAGGGAGAAACGTGTCGGAGGTTTGGTGGAGTAAGGCTGGAGAAAGCTTTAGCGCGAAAACAAATTATTGTTTCATATTCATAGCAGGTTTTAGGTGGTGCTGCTGCTGAACGTCCAGACGCAGCTGTGGAGTTTGCAATTTTGGATGACATTTTTAATTCATCAAAAAGGATATTAGTTGCATATTTTCGCGCCCCAATTGACGGGTGATGTCTATTGTTTGGGAGAGAAGAGAGCAATTTGGCCACGTATTCGTATAGAATTTCATTGCGGCTTTTGTGGATTGGACGTCCGAAAATGCCTTAATAATGTGTAATTCTTTAAACCATTTATACTGAGTTAAAATAGAGCAAGAATTGTGCATTGCTTTGCTAGTTTGCATACTCTTCCTCATCTTACATGATTCTACAACTTCCAGAGGTCTTGGTCTACCATACTACTGGTTTCCTTGACTTAGTTTTCATGTAGCTGGATAGCCAGCTCAGTAGTCTTACTTACTTATTAGGCGCTACAACCGATTCGTAGTCTTAACTTGCTGAAATGCTCCTCCATACCAAACAAAAATCCTAGGATTTCTGGCGGACGCATCAACGACATCACTCCCTCTCTATTTGGGCCTACCACGCCTGCTGTGTTCATGTAGGCGACCTAAAAGGACTTTACAGGATGGATCGTCCGGTGTCATCCTCATGACAAGACCAACTCTCATGGCCTGGTGAGTTTAATTCGCTGCACGATGGTGAGTTCACCGTACAGCTGGTAGAGCTCATCGTTGTAGTTGCTTCTCCATTGTTCTGCTACACATCCGGGGCCTAAAGTCCTTCTGAGCATCTTCCTCTCGAACCTGGCTTAGAGGGTTTCATTAGTTTTGAGTAATTAGAGAGTAATCTACCCTAGCGAATAAAATAGCGACGTCGGAATCGCTTGATCAACACGCACGAAATTAGTTCCAATATCACCGTATCGTGTTTGTCCTCTCTTCTTCTTTTTTTCTTGGCCTGCTCCTACGGAGCACGTCTTGAAGACAGGGCCTGGCGTCCAATTAGTTTCCAGGAAACTCGGTCCATGGCTGCACTCATCCACCCCCGGCTGCATCCGATATCCCTCAGGTCTGACTCCACTTGATCAAGCCAGCGAGCTCGCTGTGCTCCTCTGCGCCTCGTGCCGAACGGGTCGCTGACGAGCACCTTCCTGGCAGGGCATGAGTCCGGCATCCTCATCACGTGCCCCAACCAGCGTATCCTTCCGGCTTTGACGACCGTCAGGATGTCTGCATCGTCAAACAGCTCAGCTAGCTCGTGGTTCACTCTCCTTCTCCACACGCCCTGCTCGCACACACCGCCAAAGATAGTCCGTAGCACCCGCTGTTCGAAAATGGCGAGTGCATTGGCGTCCTCTGCCAGCATAGTCCAGGACTCGTGCCCGTAGAGGACTACCGGCCGTATCAGAGTGCGATATATGGCGCATTTCGTACATTGTTGGAGTCTTCTGGATCTCAGTAGTTTGTGGAGTCCGTAGTAGGCATGATTCCCCTGAACAATGCGCCTTCGGATTTCGCTGCTTACGTTGTTGTCCGAAGTTACGATCGTGCCAAGGTAGCAAAACTCCTCTACTACCTCGAGATCGTCGCCGTCAACTAACACTCTGCTTCCGAGACGTGCTCTATCACGGTCAGAGCCTCCGGCAAGCAGGTATTTTGTCTTCGTCGCATTGATCCTCAATCCAATCTAATCGGCCTCGCGTTTCAGTCGGGTGTACGCTTCGCACACCGCCGCAGATGTTCGCCCGATGATGTCGATATCATCCGCGAAGCCAAGGAATTGGAGAGACCGGGTGAAAATCGTGCTCCGGATGTCGAAGCCCGCGATTCGCATGACACCTTCCAGTGTTTGTCCTATGCCTTTAATTGCTGAATGGTGCCACTAGCTAACATTATTGGAAGCTTCAAACCAGAGCATTTCTTCAAAAGAATTCATCAGTTCCAAAAGCTCTAGAGCTTTTCGTAGATAAAAAGTAGATCCATTTCAGTTTGCTTTTTAGTGCCAATACAAGTAGTAATATAACTCTGGATTCTATTTGTCCTTACATCTGTAGAATATAAAAAAAGATGGGTAGAATTATCGTCTGCACGAGAAGGAAAGTTTTTTGACGAGTTTTGATCTTTAAAAGAAAAATTTGCAATACAACAAAGAGTCAAGACCCTGCACTTCGATGTAAGATACCCTAGAGTGGATATAGCCTCTAGCTAATTTGTGTCAGTAGTTCGTATCTTCCAAGTTGCCATATTGATATCGGTTATCGGAATCCCATTCAAATAGCGTACTTGTTCGTATGATTGATGACCTAGCTACTAGGTAAATCAAGCCAAAAAAAGGCAAAGATTACAGACCAAGTCCTTCATAGGTTGTAGTACCAAACGAAAAAAAACAGATATTTGGATGGAACAGTCTTCTTGAGTACGGGGCCTATCTTTCCCACAGTAGTACCGGGTTTTCTCAAAATAACTACCATATTACCATCACCCAAAAGCATTTTTCCAACAACTAACATTCCAATGAATGGCGCTTGAGTGGCTCAAAGTCACCAAGTTACAACGGTCATTAAAACATAACAGCTCATGTTCCAGAACCCAAGATCTCGTTTGGCGTACAGTACCGTACAGTACACGACCAGTTATTAATTTACTAGGAATCATAATACTACATTTTCATTGATTTATAAGACCCTTCTCAGAAGAAAAAAAAACATGGTGAACCCGCACAGCATGAATGTCCATTTTCTTTTCGGAATCGGAACCGGGCGAAGCACATACGGGCGAAATAAGTTTATGCTTCAAAAGTTCGCCCAGAAACTAACCAGCCAGAAGCAACAGCAAAAAAAAAACACGTATCGTGCAGTACGGCACTCGTATGGTATTCGGCATCCGGCAGTGGAAACCGAGTACGGTCCCGATTCCACTGAGCATCATCACTCCGGTTTGCAAAACTTTTAACGAACTTCAATTGTGTAATGTCCAGCCAAAAAGGTATGGCAACCGTTTATTGTTCCAGTGCACAGGAGCATCATGGGGCGTGTGTTTGTAGCAAACCTTGGTGTGTACCAGTAACCAGTGGAATGCTCGAGTAAGCTGGACACCACGTGTTAAGGAACAGATCCGCAAACTACCTAACAAGCGGATCATTCTCACCGGCTCGGATGTGTTCGCGCATCGTGTCGTCCTATTCACCACTGGCCCCGTAAATTTATGGTATGCTTGACGCAGTCGGTTGGTAGTTGCCTTTTAGTGCTTTTTTTCTGTGTTACTCTCGATGGAATGTATTTTTTTTTGTGTACGCAAAAGTTTCGCCTATTTGAAGAGGCATTAAAATTTTGCACCATTGTGTCCGATAATGTACTGTTTTGCGCGCGCCGTTCTTTTTTTCTTTGGTCGGTGTTGTGCCCGTGTTCATTAGACGGTAAATTATGACCCGGTGAATGATGGAAGGTGGGTGAAACCGATAGGAGCAACCAAAACAACCAACAAGGTCCGCATTGTGTGGGTTTCCCTAGGCGTACATGTCACCCAGCGTTGGTCATCAAAGTTATTTATCGCTCTTTAGAAGCAAAACTTCTAATTCGCCTGATGGATGCAGTAGAAACAGGCACAACAAACCGAAATCATTCCCAGGGCTTCATCCGGCACCGGTAGTGATGGATGCGACCGATAAGAGATGAAGAGCTTTTGGGCTTCTCTGTTTTAGCATAATGTGCGTGTGTGTGTGTGAGTACGAAAATTGGCACTGTGCGTGACAGCTGTGCTGTGAGATCCGGCTCCCATTATCTGCATGAGCAATGGGCAGGAACTTTCACAATCAGCAGAGCAGCGCAGTACATTATCGATGGCTTTGCCGTTTTCGCAATTCACTGATCTGTTGAATCAACGATGGGGATCATTTCGAATATGTTTTCTCAAGGAACATTGTTGCCGTAGGCGATCCCCAAGCGGTGCCATTTCGCTCAGTACGTCTCGGTATGCTTATTAAAAGTGTTTTCAATATGTATCCATAGTCATATACATGTAGGAGAATGAAGGATCAAAAGGGTCATTATTAGAATTTCTCATCTCATGTGCTGGTGGTGGTGGTGTACTGATTGATAGCTGCCGACGCCATCCCACCTTTCCGCAAACGCCGATTTGGACAACATCAAACGGGCACACATCAGCAACAGCACAGCATCATGCTTTTGGTGGAGACACTTTTCGAGTGAAGTAAACCGTGCGCCTCTTTTGTACAGTGCCGTTGAATATTAATTCAAAACACCACAAAGGCCAGACAACAGCATTCGATTCGAAGGCCGTGGCGAAATGGAGTGGGCCGGCGGCACACGCCACGGTATATCCGGGCGTTGCATATTATCCGTGCTCTGCTACGATGACTTCAAGAGTATCATCAAGGGTTTTGTACACAAACGCACATCCAGAAATAAGGGCACCGGCGTGCTTATGCTTTACGATGCGTTTTCTTCCGCGTTGGCATGCTAATGTTTAAAGCAGAAGCATTCCGCCTGTACACAGCATCCTTTACCGGCTTAGGAGTCATCCCACCGAATACAAATTAAGATACGTTTTTTTTAAAAGCATTAGCCAAATTCTGTTCCGTACCATTCCGTTCTTTATTGAGTTTAAAAATTCTTTCTCTCTCTGCTAAGGGGAGGTTGAAATAATTAAAGAGCCGTGTGCACCAAGGCGTAAGATACGATTTTCTGCACGATGCGTTCGTGTTGGTTTCGAACTCTCGGTAGAAAAAAAAAACCGGGCAAGAAAATCCATACCATGTATGTACGCTTGGTTTCACGAGACGCATTTTTCAATTATTTTGGCACCGAAAACTTTGGCCGTTGGAGGAAATCTGCCCTCCCCACTCCCCTGCCTCCAAAACCCAGACCCTGTGAACCTGTGAAGCAAGTGAAGTTAATCGACTCCGGGATTTCCTTCTTATAGCTTCCTTGTTGCGCTGTGGCCAACAAAATTTGGGGCTTGCTAGTGCCATATAGTAGGATGCACAATTCTATTTAACCTTTTTTTTTCTTCTTTCTTTTATTTTATCCGTGCGTTGGGAAATGCTGACCCCCTGCCGTGGTCATAAATTACAACATTATTTACGATCGGAGCCGAGCGCAGTAGTAGTAGTAGCGTGTGACGCAGTTACGGTAGTAATGGATAGTACAGGGTTTTTCGTATGACTTTGACAGTTGATCTCGGTTGATGTTGTCATAAGGCAGAGAGCTTTTTGGTTTTATTATTCTGAGCTTTGGATCTAATGCTATAAATAATCTTCTTTGACACTAAAACCTATTAGAGGGATTTCCTTGATTTAGTTTTATTCGATGCTGGATACCACTGGACCATCGGACTTTTCTATGTTATGCATAATGCATTGAGGACTGCTTTGTTTTTCTATAAATTTTACCAACTACGACATAAAACCTGAATAGTTTAAGGTGTTCCTAGAATCGCGAGTTTAGGTTTTAGAACAGAATACTTAATCAAAAAGCTTTTATGAAGACAAGGACTTAACGATTTCTTAAAACAAATTACCATAACTTGGATGTGTCTATAACCAAGTTAAAATTTAGATGAGAATTAAAAGTAACGTACACTTTCCTGAAGCTGTCCAACTGACTCTGTGAAATTAAGTGTTGCAGTTTGTGCTATATTGGACGCTCCGGTGGACAAGACGATAGTAACGATGCTCTACACAGATCGAATCCCGTTCAGACCGTCGCCCTGCACGCTGCACTGACTATTCAGCTAGGGATATTAACTCAATTTGAGGAAGCTAGTAAAGGGAACTCACCAGAACCTCTCGAGGTACTAGAGCCATAGAAAATGAAGAAGCAGAAGTATAATTGGGATGACATTTAAAAACATTACGTTGAGCATTCAGCGAATAATTGACGTTACTGTCATACCATGGTGATGTACAGATAGGTGATCGCACCTTCGAAGTCGTCCAAAACTTCACCTATCTGGCGTCAAAAGTCAGCACCGATAACAACATAGAAGTGCAATTGCGCGCAAGGGTGCTGGCTGGCAACCGGTCATACTACAGCCTGAGGAAACTTCTCCACTCAAAATACCTGTCGCGACGGACGAAGCTGGGACTGTACAGAACCTTTATAGTCCCAGTACTCACATACGCCTCTGAGACATGGACTTTGTCCAAAACTGACGAAACCCTCCTATCCGCGTTCGAGAGGAAGATGCTCAGAAGGATTTTTGGCCCCGTATGTGTGGAAGGACAATGGAGGAGCCGCTACAATGACGAGCTCTATGAGCTGTACGGTGATCTTACCATCGTGCAGCGAATTATGCTCGCCAGGCTCCGATGGGCTGATCATGTCATAAGAATGGCACCGGACGACCCAGCTCGTAAAGTCCTTTTAGGCAATCCACATGGACAGAGGAGACGTCATCATTCTTGGCCTAACGACCTCTTAGGTCTTGCCTGCCAGTTTTGGCTTACTAGACTAATTGTTACCGCATAGTTGGATAGTCAGTCCTCACTATGGGGGAACGGCCCAGATGAGACTTGAACCCCGGTCCTGCCGTTTGAAGACTGGCGCCGCTGTCGCATCTACCACCGGGCCGCCCCGGTGAGACGTAATAGGCCCAAATTGTGATGGAGTGATGGCGTTGATGCGTCTGCCAGAACGGCTGGGATATTGGATTGGCATACGACGGCAAACCGCGAAGCAGTTGTAGCGCCTGACAAGTAAGTAAGTAAGTCATACCATCTACCGTCATTGCGTTAGTTGATGGTTTTTAATATTGCAAAATCATCTGAAAACCCCTGTACTTTCGCTGCGTAATCAAGCTCTAAACATCTACTGGGAATTTTAGTTTTATTTATCTTTCGTCCGGTACAAAACAAAACCACCAACTGTCATGTTTAAAGCGTTCGGATACGTGAAGCGCAAAGTTCGGTTCGGAAATTAATAGCCAACAATTCACGGCGACTCACAATTCCCCGGCGACCCAAAAATGCGTGCAGCGTTAGGGTGGGAGGGAAGCAAAAATTAATAATATTTATTTGCGCTTTTGCATCGCGAATTCACACACCACACCGACACCGACTTTCCTGTATCGTTGGCGACTGGAGTTGCAATAAATAATGGCGGCTTTCTATTTCGCGGCGCACCGGGGAACGATAAAGCTCGGCAACGATGCAAAGCGGGTGATTGATGGTTGGGCCTGTTTTTATTCTCGTCGCTGCGTTACAGCAAACCGACGGCGGCATTGACCTTACTGCCATGTGGATGCACCTTTGCACCTGTTTGCGATTTTACAATGCCGTCTGGAAACGATCGCCGCTTTACACAATCTTCGTTTCTTCTCTCTCACTGTAAGGCGATGCTTTTGAAGTCGAACAATTAGCGAGTAAATAATATGCAGCAGTACAAGTCAATTACAGCTTTAGCAACACACCGGTCACCAGTGTTGCTGGTGCTTACAGTAAATGAGATATTACTAACGCGCCTCGCCCTTTACCAGAATTTATCGCTATCGCGAATACCTCTCCGTACTCCGAGTTAACTTCACAAAGTCAAGGCGGTTCGATAAAATTGAACGGCTCGCCTTGTTTGCAGGAGAATTGATGAGATATACCGTGTGTCCGAAGCGCGGTCCCCATCATGGACGGAAGGTCAATTGGCAAAACGGATGATATTTGTCAAGTAAATGACATCCGTTGCTGATGAAATATTGGCCGACAACGACGATGATGTGCGTGTGTGTGTGCGCGACACGAAGGGCCAGCAAAACGGTGCACACAGGGCACAAGTAAATTGCTGCAATTTGCTCGACGACATTTGCTGGTTCGTGGCGCACATCGCATCGAGAGGTTTTTTTTTCCTGTCCAGTTTTCCACCATCGAAAAAGGAAAGGAAAAATATTGGTGCAGCCAATATCGTGTTATCTGTTTCCACTGCCGGTTTATGGTTGTGTGCGGTATTCCACCGAGACTTGCCCGCTCAGAGGTAAAAGTAGCAGGAAAGCAACAAAAAAAAGAACTGGAACTCTACAGGACGAAAGCTTACAGACAAAGTTAACGAAGGATGCTGCTTGTCCGTTCGGTTTCTGATACGACTTTCTATGATGTAAAGGGGAACCAAAAAAACAGAAAATGTTTAGTAGTTTAGTTTTATTGAAGTTTTGAAAGCCACTGATATGGTTCGTCTATTAGGATGCTTAATAGGCCATTAGTAAGACAAGTTTGGAGCAAAACTATCGGATCGCTGGATCCGCCGCTGTAAACGGAGACTGAGAGAAGAGAGCACATTGTGTACATCAAAAGCTCTCAAAAACTTCCCAAGAAAGCATCCGTTTTCGCTGTCTCGAATCGCGATGCAGCCTTGAAAGTCGTTACAATTAATATGATTTACCCAAAACTAGTCCCAAACACCCATTCCGCCGCACCGGATAATGGAAGTGCGAAATGGGAAGAGGTTCGAAAGCGACACTTCATTTCGCAGGAAAGTCGGGTTTCAAAATACGAAGAAAGTCGTTGGTGCAATCGCTCCCCGGGAGGGACATAAATTTGAAACTTGAAGTTGATTCTCTTTTGTTCCCCTACCTACCGACGGAACCCCCGTGTCTGTCGCCGTGTCGCACCGATCGAAACAAATGAAATTAGTCCGCAAGGAAACGTTACCGATACTGGCAACACCTTCTAAGCCGGTGAAACAGCGACAGCAGGGGGATGTCCTCGGTCGTAGTCTACCGAGGAGAGACGGACCCGTGCGGCACAAATTACAAATTGTAGAGACACATGGTGTGAAAGGCAAATCTGGTGAAAGTTTTGCCACTGCAGAAACGAAGCTGCTGCTACTGTCTCGGAGACTAGTTTTCAACGACCGGGGTGTTGTTGCGAAAAGTTAATCAATCACTCGATGGTGTGAAACGTTGTTAATAAACCACGGTATCTAATTTTTGTCACAAGCTACCGTGCACGCTCCACGGCAGACCTTGTGGATAGTTCGGTTGGAAAGTTTCTGCCGTTGCTGCCTTACTAAAGCGTGCCATAAGCCGGCAGCCAGCTTTTGACACGATAATGAATACCGCAGCATGCCATAAATATCCGAGAGGACTTCAGGGAAGTGCCCGGTCCGGGCAACGACGACTAAGTGGAGCAACTCTTGCTGCTGCTGGTGGAGATGTTTGTTTATTTCGTGAATTAAGTTACACGAGCATGTGGAAGCATGTGGGAGAATGAATGCATTTCTCGTTAGTAAAGTTTTATAGCAACACGTCACACATGGTCGGCAGATCGAAGTATGTCATATTTTTCGGTGGTTTTCAAACACTGATCCCCGCCGACCTGCTTCGATGGCAGTGTGTGAACGTTTCACACTAAAGCTCAACCGTGAAAGCTTAAGCTCTGCTCTGCTGTGTGGTAAAATAATTAAACGGTTTCTGTAGACGTGTGGATGTTCGAAGTTCGCAAGCAGCACGTCAACTCCGGTACTATAAACCTATTTAGTAAAACGATCTGTATGCTTCTTGTGTTCTTGGATGTCCAACGTTTTGGAACGGGTTACATGTAATATTCACATCTTCGCGCACTAACCATACAAACCGGGTTCTGGATGTGTCCCATCCTGGCTGGTTCACTCACTAGCTTTCATCTTCCGTTGCGAATATTTTAAGTAAAAGCTTTTCACTAACCAAACGAGCGTCACACGAAACTAAGAAGCGTTTGTGTGTGTGTGTGTGTGTGTTGCGCATCTCAAGTGCACAGGCAAAACCATAAGTACATCCCCACAAACAACGTCGAAACAGGAAGTTCGGGAGGGAAAAGTCAAACAGATCCAAAAACCGTGTTCTTAAGAACACGGTAAGCTTAATGCCAACTCATAGAAAAGCGGGGAGAGAGAGAGCGATGGAGCAGGTGTCCTGTACCAGGGCGTGAATGGCACGCGACGACCGTGATGGAAATTATGTATGCACTTCAAAATTAAAAATGTATGCAAGCAAAAAAAGGAAAGCCCGGGACACGTTGAGACAGTGACAAAAACACAGCCCGAGAGGTTAGCTTTGGACTGTATTCTGGTTCACCGTATCCGTCATGAGGCTAAGGTATTTAGGGTCCCAGGTTTTTTTTTGTTGCTGTTGCTACCGTGTAAGCTTCAGCCGTGAGGTGAAAAGAATGTGCCACTCCTGTCCGCCACCACTCTACTAAGACACTACGGGGACACTAAGCGGGTTGTGAGTGATTCTAATTTTTGTTTTCACTCTTTACTTGCGTGTTTGCTGGTTTACCTACTGCTGGTGGCCTTTAACGTAATCGTAACAGGAGGCATCATTCAGATTCATCATTAGAACGTGAAGCACACAAGGGTGCTGCCGTGCCTTTTGAGCGTCACTGTATGTGCCCGGGAGTTGTGCCACGCTAGGTTTAGTAAGGGAAGTAAATTGTGTTTTAACGATGGTAGACCGTTTTAATTAGGATTGCGTCTTTTTACGACTTCTGTACTGTACTGGTGGGGGAAAACTGGTGGAAGATTGCATGTGTTTTGCAAATTGTGCATAATGATGAAGCATGAGAGCAACAACAAAAAAAAAAGGAATTAAAGCTGTACCGACTAGGGGAGGGTGAGTCGTATTTTAACAACATAAAGGGCGGGTGCAAGTTGTAATGAACCTTACTGTTGCTGTGCTTTTGTGACAGAAATACAAAACCTGTGAGCCTGCGTGTGTGTGCTCTATTAGTGGGGAAATGCTGTTGTTTTGTTAATTATTTTGTGAACAGGATTTGACAGGGAAACAAAGTGAAAATAATTATGCTCGTAATATGTGCGCTGAAATTACGTGCTTAAAGGAAACGTTCATTGTGTCAGTTTTTCTTTTGATTTGAAATGATTTTGATTTGTGTATGTGTCATAGGTGAACCTTAAGGCTCGGGAGAAAATTATAATGAGATACTTTAATTCTCTCGGCTCCTTAAAGTGTCTTTATAGCCAGTTAAAATGTATGCCATAATGTTAAGCATTTGAATAAATTGATATAAAATGCTCTTTTCCTGTTATTTGCAGACATGCAAATTAGTAGTGTTGATGTTCATGATTTTAGGAAAATAACTTAAGCCATTCTCAGTGCAATAATTTGATGCGGTGACTTGGTTTAAAAATTGGATTAGTAAAATATAAAAATAAAAAAACTCTCTTTGCCCTGTCCGCAAGCACGGGAATAAGTAGTTCTGAGCTTTAAGCTATAAATTCTCCTAATACAGGTCTTATTACACTTCAGGGTAATACGGAATGAAATCAATTTAATCCAGCCGTTGGTATCGTTACTTATCAGTCGCTACAATCACTTCACGGTCTGGGCGTTCAGCAGAAATCCTCGATACCGCTCAAGGGATTGAACGCCATCGTCTGCCGTCTGTGTTAACTCGGCGTTTCTGATGGATGCATCAACGCAATATCACTTCATCTCAATAACTTGGCCAGATTGATTTCGAAATATAGCGAGTCTAATTTTCTGATATAATTTCTTTCTGTTTCTTATGAAACATTGTAATAGAATACTAAACAAATAATATTATTATGCTTTGGTAAGCTACTACTTTTGAGCTACTTTTGGTTTATTATAGTGTTTAGTTTTATGGTAGACTATTAGTATACTATAATAGACTATTAGTGCAGAGATTTGCGCTATCGATGAACTTATTGAACTTAATTTCATCCAACCTCTGGTGCTATTCACACTCCAAAAAATGTTGCAAACCTTTTTGGTTAATTTTGTTCTCACTAGTAGTCGCTATGAATTCGCTGGAGTTATTACGTTAGTGTATTTCTATAATTTTATAGCTACTTTAGGTTTATATCGACGGGTTAAAAGTTTGAAAAGACTTTACAGGGTAGAACATATACAATACTTTCTTTCTTCTATCGGACAGCAAGGGATTTAAGATTGTTGAGTGTAATAAGTTGTAGAATAACTATATATTACATCATGACGACTGTGATGACGACTGTCTGACAGCATGCTACAGCAACACTAGCCGTCACATGCTTAGTAGCTTAGTACATTGAGATTCGCGCTGCAATCCTTCTACAAAACCACAAACGGATTAAAGATGAGCTGAGTCTAAACAACTTAATCCAACCGCCGGTCCAAATCACCGTAACCAGTTAACCGCTTAACCGACTATCGTCTCGATTGATTTGAGACAATTTCGCCCCCCCCGCTTTTACGAAAGCATCCCATCATCCCCACCGAAAAAGCCTAAATGGCAATGATGTCCTCGATTTATGTGCGCGCGCGTTTTCTCGCTGTCCTTTCTCGTCTACGTTTTTATCGCCCATTCGCCCACCGCAAAGAAGTAAATCGTGCGGCAGCGGCATGCAACGTTCAATCGTTTGGAATAAACCGTGTCACCAGCATAACAACCGGTTGCCGCGGTTTTTCGGCATCCCCAAGACTCGGGGTTGGCGTTTGGTTTGGGTCCGGGCTCTTACTCGGCGGAAGACACATTTCTGGAAAAGCGTCCGGCTCCAGCTGCTCCCAGCGCGTTTTGCATGTCAACGCAAAACCCGCTATTGATTTATCGAACAAATGTGTACCACAAACATGGGCGTTCAGGTTGGGGAAGATCCTAGAGCTCAGTCTCTCTATCGCTCGCTCTCTGTTGGAGTGACTTTGGAGCATTGTCCCGAGTGTCATTATTTATGTGCCAACTGCCCGGGTGTGTGTGTGTCACCTGCAGTAGACGCATCCCGAATATGTACCACCCACCGGCGCAAACCTTGCACAACAACACCGAGTGTTTATTAACAATTGCACCGGAACAACACTGCAACGGTGGCGCAGTCACCTAAAGGATGATGCATTTCTATGCCTTCCGTGTTTCCGGGAACCCGGTGCTCGGATTGCAGCTGCCGGTTGGATGGATGGAATCAGTGACATCAAAAGCTCGGTCGAGTATTTAAACATTTACTGTCGCCTTTTGTCGGCACGCCAGCCGTACCCCGTTTCATGTGTGCCACAGCATCCAACCTCCAGGAATCAACGGGCATTTTGGAAGGGTTCATAAATAAAATATCGCCACCCTTGATCCTATTTCGCAGTTTTGGGGTATTGTCATCTATATTCTATTTTTTTTCGCTTCCTGAAAACGGGAAAGGAAAAAGAATAAAACCCTGGTACCCCCTTGTCCTCGAGGCCTGTCACTTCCTCGCTCGCGTACCAAATTTTAGTATAACAAATCCAATGATTTATGGTTTCGTTACGTTTCTCCGGTGATAGCTAGCTTTTGCCTGATCGCAGAAACGCCGGGGTAATGTTTTCGGTAACATAAAATCCTGTTCTAAGCTTTTCGTTTCGTTTGTTATGCCATTTTTTTTGGTGCTCAGTTTTCCTGTGGTGCATGTGCGCTTCACCAAAATATCAACCACCCTCAGGGCCTGTGATACACGCGAGTACACGCACGCTCTAAATGGCCTTTTCCCTTCCCCTTTTTTTGGAAGGGAACGACAGGACCTGCGTTGATGACACTGCTGCCACCACTGTAGCCGGATAGCGTGTGTTTAAGTGATTTTGATTTAAGTGATACGTTGACATGTGACAGTGGAACGGCAAGCTTCGTGTCTGCACACATCAACGACGACACAGCGCGCTGCATGATGAGATAACGCATCACGCATCACGAGTGCTCTTTACTCTCCCGAGGGAGCCGACAACCGACACACTGATTCGTGGCAAACAAAACGTGTCTGGGTGATGTTCTTTTTGAGCAATTTCTATTACTACCAAAACCAGAAGTTGATTAAGTTTTTTGGGGTGGAGTTTCTATAACCTCTTCATGGTAAGCTTACATTAAACTCAACAGTACGCGTATCATACGTTCACTTATTTCACAACACACCGGTCTGGCTGGATCGGTGCCAAAGGGCATCAAAGCCCTAGCATTAGACTCACAAATGGCAGTGCGCTCTCGCAGCAGAACAATTCGCCTGTCATTTCCGTGTTTCATAAAAGTATTATTCAAAGGTGGTGTCATAATGTGTTGCCCTGCTGCAGTCTGCAATCTGGCGGGAGGACACGAGAGCGCGCACGTTCCAACGGAGCCAGATAACGGATTCACGATCAAACAAAACGTCGTTTCAGCAGTACACACCCCACCCGACTGCACCCCGTCGTCTCCTTCCGTCAACCGGAACGACATTTAACATTCGGTGCAAGTGCACGGAATTGTTTAAGCTTGCATTCCACATCTCTACCCTCGCAGGGCATCTGAAACGTCTGCAACAACGGCTGGCGCAAATAGTTTTCCCGCGCTGTATCATCCGAAGCAAGGATGCTGTTGGCCTGTCGGATGGCGGATGCTGGAAAACAGGATGGAGCGTTAATTTCTGTGTTTCGCAAGAAAATGGAAATAATGCTGAAAATCTGGCATCAAATTGCGTCGTGTCAAAACTTAATTACGAGGACGAGGTTTTCTGGCAAGCGAAAAAGGAATATTGCAACACAGTGCAGCACGTTTCTTACCGAGCGAAAGATACGGATACTTAGCTGTCAGTTGCTTGCGAAATGGAGCACAAATCGCTAACAAAACTCTGTTTGTAAACAGTTGCCTCTGACAGGTGTAGATTCTGACAGGTGAAATTAAGGTAGAGCAGCGTGAGTTGTGCGAGTAGCGGAATCGAATTATAGTGCACCCATCTTAAGTCAATAAAATGGTCCGTTTTCATTAAGACGCTTAACTTTGCTGCACGGTTTGTGTGGGTTTTCTAGTTTATTGGTGCACCTTGTAAAAACCTTTCTAAAGAAAAAGCACAAAAGCTTTTCTCCATCTCCTTCTCCGTATCCGCGCTTGAGGACTGCAACGCACTCGAAAGTAACCAATAACATCCATTAGTGGTTTATTTGCTTGCCAAAACTAAATCCACAGCTGCCGGTTGGATGGATGGAATCAGTGACATCAAAAGCTCGGTCGAGTATTTAAACATTTACTGTCGCCTTTTGTCGGTACGTCAGCCGTACCCCGTTTCATGTGTGCCACAGCATCCAACCTCCAGGAATCAACGGGCATTTTGGAAGGGTTCATAAATAAAATATCGCCACCCTTGATCCTATTTCGCAGTTTTGGGGTATTGTCATCTATATTCTATTTTTTTTCGCTTCCTGAAAACGGGAAAGGAAAAAGAATAAAACCCTGGTACCCCCTTGTCCTCGAGGCCTGTCACTTCCTCGCTCGCGTACCAAATTTTAGTATAACAAATCCAATGATTTATGGTTTCGTTACGTTTCTCCGGTGATAGCTAGCTTTTGCCTGATCGCAGAAACGCCGGGGTAATGTTTTCGGTAACATAAAATCCTGTTCTAAGCTTTTCGTTTCGTTTGTTATGCCATTTTTTTTGGTGCTCAGTTTTCCTGTGGTGCATGTGCGCTTCACCAAAATATCAACCACCCTCAGGGCCTGTGATACACGCGAGTACACGCACGCTCTAAATGGCCTTTTCCCTTCCCCTTTTTTTGGAAGGGAACGACAGGACCTGCGTTGATGACACTGCTGCCACCACTGTAGCCGGATAGCGTGTGTTTAAGTGATTTTGATTTAAGTGATACGTTGACATGTGACAGTGGAACGGCAAGCTTCGTGTCTGCACACATCAACGACGACACAGCGCGCTGCATGATGAGATAACGCATCACGCATCACGAGTGCTCTTTACTCTCCCGAGGGAGCCGACAACCGACACACTGATTCGTGGCAAACAAAACGTGTCTGGGTGATGTTTTTTTTTGTTCGGAGCAACTTCTATTACTACCAAAAACAGAAGTTGATTAAGTTTTTTGGGGTGAAGTTTCGCTAACCTCTTCATGGTAAGCTTACATTAAACTCGACAGTACGCGTATCATACGTTCACTTATTTCACAACACACCGGTCTGGCTGGATCGGTGCCAAAGGGCATCAAAGCCCTAGCATTAGACTCACAAATGGCAGTGCGCTCTCGCAGCAGAACAATTCGCCTGTCATTTCCGTGTTTCATAAAAGTATTATTCAAAGGTGGTGTCATAATGTGTTGCCCTGCTGCAGTCTGCAATCTGGCGGGAGGACACGAGAGCGCGCACGTTCCAACGGAGCCAGATAACGGATTCACGATCAAACAAAACGTCGTTTCAGCAGTACACACCCCACCCGACTGCACCCCGTCGTCTCCTTCCGTCAACCGGAACGACATTTAACATTCGGTGCAAGTGCACGGAATTGTTTAAGCTTGCATTCCACATCTCTACCCTCGCAGGGCATCTGAAACGTCTGCAACAACGGCTGGTGCAAATAGTTTTCCCGCGCTGTATCATCCGAAGCAAGGATGCTGTTGGCCTGTCGGATGGCGGATGCTGGAAAACAGGATGGAGCGTTAATTTCTGTGTTTCGCAAGAAAATGGAAATAATGCTGAAAATCTGGCATCAAATTGCGTCGTGTCAAAACTTAATTACGAGGACGAGGTTTTCTGGCAAGCGAAAAAGGAATATTGCAACACAGTGCAGCACGTTTCTTACCGAGCGAAAGATACGGATACTTAGCTGTCAGTTGCTTGCGAAATGGAGCACAAATCGCTAACAAAACTCTGTTTGTAAACAGTTGCCTCTGACAGGTGTAGATTCTGACAGGTGAAATTAAGGTAGAGCAGCGTGAGTTGTGCGAGTAGCGGAATCGAATTATAGTGCACCCATCTTAAGTCAATAAAATGGTCCGTTTTCATTAAGACGCTTAACTTTGCTGCACGGTTTGTGTGGGTTTTCTAGTTTATTGGTGCACCTTGTAAAAACCTTTCTAAAGAAAAAGCACAAAAGCTTTTCTCCATCTCCTTCTCCGTATCCGCTTTTAAGGACTTCAACGCACTCGAAAGTAACCAATAACATCCATTAGCGGTTTATTTGCTTGCCAAAACTAAATCCATTTGAACCTGATGACTACGTAGTGGTGCCGAACTATGGGAAGCCATACAATGGGAACCGAAACCCGTTAAGAGTTGTGTGTAGTGTGTGTGGTTGTAAAAATATCGGTAGTCGGTGTATAAAAACGAAAAGGGGAGAATCGGCAAGAAGTGGCAAGACGGAACAATAACATTTACTGCCGCTGCCCAGGACGAAACAGCAAAAAAAGCGAACGATCAATTTGTAGCAATGAAAAGTTCCAATTACGTCTACGTGCTAACCGGCCAACAGGAAACTCAGTTCCGATGAGGGAGTTTGTGTGTGTGTGTGTGTGAGGGGTGCTTTTACTACTTGAAAAGACCATTTCCATTCTAACATTTTTATTTTCTTGAGGGTAGTTGTGAGTAGTGTGAGTTGATTTGTGATTCAATTTCTAAATAAAACCAAAGGATGCGGCCATGAAGATCGTCAAAGCAGGCGTTGAAAGCAACTGTCAAAAGCGTGTTTACTATGTGAGTTTACTAATGCAAAACAAACCACAGTGGTTGTAGCAATTATTTTAACCAGTTTGCTCTTGTTCACTCAACAATTACAGGAATTAAAAGTTGCTACTTTAAACTGAGATTGTGCAAGTATACTTTTAGCAAGTGCACAGTTCCTAATGAAACGATAACTTTCCATGTTTGCAGAAGTGTGTGCACCGGTGTGCCACAGTATCTACTCCGCTGAATACCAACATGAGTAATACTGTTTCAATAACTGAACTGTTTTTCTTATTCGCTTTTCTTCATCCATTCTCCATCTCTCACGCACTCTCTTTTCTTCTTTCTCCTCTTTCCAGTGGTCAGTGGCGTCGGGATAGACATAATGGTGCATGGTTACACTGCAGGTGTTTATATTATGTAAGTTGCTGCTTCACTTCCTTCCTGCCCAGGCAGGACATCCGGGTTGGGGTGGGGGAAAACGAAAAAAAGTCCCATTCCGATCTCCCTATAGCCCGCAACATGGTGCTCCCGGGACCAGCAGGATGTGTAGGATAGCCGATTGTTAAGTTTATCTTTCGAAGATACGTACGCTACGGTCCCGTAGCATTCATGTAGCGAAGGCCCAACGTTTCCATACAATTACCGAATCCTTTCTACACCGAAATTATGCAAGTTTTTCGGTACCATCCCCCTTTTATGCTCCTGCTCCCCCCAACGTCCCTTATTTCTCTCGGGTCTATTGACTAGATTCCATCTCCCGTTTGCTGTTGGGTAGGTTTTGGTCAACACTGTAATTGCTTTCTAACCAAGAGGAGGTAATTGCCGCAACAGTCCCCACATGCTTCCATCTCGCTACAGCAGCAGCATGCCAGTAATTGTTTTCTCTTGCTCTAACCACATCCCCGATCGGTTTGCGTTAATATGCACCGAATGACTGAGTTTGTGTGCAACTTCACCCAAAACCCTTTCGATGAGTTCGCAACTTCCCCAGGTACGGTACGGTATGCAGTTTCCCGTGCCGTGCAGCATTGTATCGGTGAAGGAATTAGATTCCCACACACACACTCGTAGTAGAGCTTTCCCGTTGGTGAAGGTACAGATCTCCGGCAGTACGGCCGTTAAGCCGTTTCGCACGTTTGCGATAAGAACTTCCCTAATGTAGCCCGCCCGTCGTTTTGAAAGCATATTTTAGTGCTCTATCGATTTCGCAGGAGGGAAAAGGTTTTTGGGGTAGGTAATATTTTGCTACAAAATTTCATTGCCAGAGTTCCTTTAAAAAATTGGGTTTAGGTTTTATCGTCTGTTGACAGCCAGTCTAAAGTCATCACTATAGAGGACTGTTAAATCTAAAACGGTTTAAGCCTTTCTATCAACAGCTACAGCAGAAATTAGATTTTAGATTTTTCCCTGCGGATCTGTAGACTTGCACTTCGTCTATTATTGCATCGCATTCGTACACGAGTATCTGGCCACGATAATCTGGCAGCAGAAAATCTGCGGTTACTAATACCCTCCTATGATATGCAGTTTACACGCATCGTTTGCTGCATCTTTGATGCATCATTAATTAATTATCTAAGCCAATGTACGAGACTGGATACGTCCAGTTCTACCTGGAACTGTGGATCTTGCTCCTCACGCACACACACACCCGGAGAATCATTTGATGAGAGTATATCTTAATTACACTACCGCTACCAATGCTTCTCCGCAGGGAGATTTGTGCCCTTTCAGCGGACGTCGTGAACGATGGGATTTTCCGTTCCGTGCCCGGGCGTTGAGAAAATGCTTTCCAACTACACTGTAATCACCGTAATGAAATTGACTCAAAATACACACACACAAAAAACCTGCGAACAGGAGCTCCGCACGCTGCTGTAGCGCTAGTGTACGCCTTTCGGTGCAAACTGCAATTCATCATTGCATCGTGGCAGCCTTCTCAGCAGATTGTGCTCTGTGACCCTTTGCACACTCCCAAGGGAGTGAATAAAAAATGCTTCTAAGCCTCCGTATCATTTTCATTCTGCGGTACTTCCTTTGCCGAAAGCTACACCTTCCCCGTGAGACCCGTAACAAAAACCGATCTTTTCATTACAATTCTATTATTTTCTAGACCTGAAGCACCGACCAGTTTCCGGGTTTTTTTTAGCACAACTCTCACTTTATTTTAAACTCTCCTTCCCATGCCGTTTTGTAATGCTTTCCCTTTTTGTTTCCTCGTTTCAGCGTTGCCTCCATAGTGATATTTTTGCTGGAAATCAAATGGCTCTTCACACTGTTCATAGTGCTGTGTACAAAGTAAGTTTTGCAAGTGGACAAAAATTACTGAAGTTTCTGGAGTTCTGGAGTTTCTGTGCTCTGCCTAGTGCGCCCCACAAACGCCCGACCGACCCAACCAAACCAAGAGACCAAGAGTTGAGAAAAGCCGTCCTTTACCAGGCGCATTCTTTCTGTCCACCAGCATCACCACCGCCGGGCGGTGTCTCATTTCAAAAGCAACCGGAAAAGCGAAACACTCGCGTGGGCATATACACAAACAGACAAAAAGCGGCAGGAATAATGCAAGCAGCTTCCGGGTTAGAAGTTTTAGCGATGGGAAAAGCAAAAGAAAAAAAAAATCCGGCAGACGGCGAACGGTCGATGGGCTTCTTTAAAGTGGTATTTTATCGACCAAAGTTGCGTGCTCGTGAAATACAAAACGACTCGCAACGAACTATTACAATTATCTATCATCATTTGAGGACTCTGACCAGATGCGATCAGAAGTGATTCTAGGTAGTCATTTTTAACCGACCACAACAAAACATTGTTATGTGATTGTACGTTACGATAAATTATACACAATAATTGCTAATTTCAACCAACGAATTCATCACCAAACCCGGTAAAGCAGCTTTAGAGCAGAGAACATTCGGTGCAATGCTGCAGCTATTTTGCCTGCAACACATTTATCACGGGTGCAATCAAACGTTTTAGCTATATTGCAGCGCAAAACAATAGTTATAACTGAAGGTGCTGCTGCTGGAGAGCTTCCATTATTTCATCCAAGTCCTCCGACACACCACACCAAACAGGGTCTTGTACGCAGCGTGCTTGTATGCTCATGGGTGTATGTCCTTTCCAGTAAATTTAACATAACATTAAATCTGCTCACTCATTCATTGCCACCTTTTACATAGGGGTGTACTACCATAAACCGTCCATTCTTCTTCTGCCCTCCCGCGTGAAGCTTTTTCGTAAATCAGCCTCGCTTTATCCTGAAAATAGAGTGAGAGAGAGAGAGAGCGAGAGTGAGAGAAAGCAAAAAAAAAAAAGGACAAAAATAACCACCCTCCTCCAAATAACCAACCATTTGCTGTAGTTGAAGGTTTTGCTTTACGGCGCTGGATACTGACAAGCGGACCACCCAACACTAGCAGCAGTACAGCGCAACCCGGCATAAAACTGCATAAACAATGTGCACTTAGTGTATTATGCTTGTGTGGGTAAGGGTTCGACACACATCCCGCTGTGTCCTCAGCCTCCCGGTGCCATAAACAAATGTCACACCAACGCCCATCGAAGAAGAGCGAAGTTTGTCTTTGCGCTGTCGGTTAAGTTCCGGCGCCTGTTTTCGGGTGTGCGGAGAGCGAACGCCTGTTTTCGGTGGAAGATAATCTATCACCACCGGGGTCGGGATGGCATATCGGGGGCCGGCTAGTGTACCGTGATCCCTCAAAGGCAGGGTAGGTACACGGGCGCAAAATGTGCCGTAAATATCATAATCCTTTCATGACGCGATGGAATATTGGGTACACACGGGAACGTTCCCGTTGCGTGGGGGGAGAACGTTTTCGGGACAGCTTCCGACAGCTGCAGTCTGTTACTTTCTGTGACTCGCAGCGTGAATGCACCATCATATTGCCCTTTTTGTTTAGACCCCTTTTGATAGAAGGTGTTTTCCATTTGCCTGTCGAAGTCGCTCATAAGTTTACGGGTCGGGTGGTGCATTCTCAGCCAATTTTAGTTCTAAAAGTAAACTGTACGAATCAGTGTAGCGATGAGTCTCGTAACGTATGCATTAGAAAATAGGCTGATTTATCGATTTTTCATACGATGGTGCCTGCTTGTCTTTTTGGTACTGATGAAATGTTGTGGCGTTATCAAATGACTTGGAGCAACTATAGCTAAAGTGTAAAATTTTATTGTACTGACAGGGATTAATGCTGGAAGGTGTGGACGATCACCAAGAGGCATGTCGTTCTAGAGTTTTAGTTTTCGAGAGGGCTTAGTTCACCAGGTGAAGTTGTCATCAAGGGACCACCTCGTTCAAACTACCTGTGTAGTCCATGGTCCCATTTCCTTTTATTTTTTCTAAGGAGGAAAGCTAGACGAGCTGAAGACCGGCATCTTGAGAAACTTGGCTTCGACTTCGGTCTTTATTACGCCAACGTTCCTGAGCGAAAACGTTGAGGATAGTGATGCGCTACTAGTTCTCAGGATATTGACCAGCAATAGCTAGAACATTGAATCGATGCTAGGTTTCGGCCACCTGTTAGGTACACATTATATGACGAGGAAGACTATGCCTCAGGATCAGAGCATCTGTCCAAACTTTGAAGAAGATCCTGGATAACATCGGTATTGCTATTCAAAATCCCGTCACCGTCGGGAATAAAAAGAAGCGACCCACAATCCCTTCCACTAGCAATCATTAGAATTACTGCAATGGAAGGACCTTTACCAGACAGTGGACTTTAAATGGAGCAGAAAAAAAAGGCGCAAAACTCAACACCGATAACAATATAGGCGTTGATTTGCGCGCTATGGTGCTGTCAGCCAACCGGTCATACTACAGACTGAGGAATCATCGCGACGGCCGAAGCTGGGACTGCATAGATCTTTTATAGTCTCAGTACTCACATACGCCTCTGAGACATGGACCTCGTCCAAAACTGACGTAACCCTCTTAGCCGCTTTCGAGAGAAAGATGCTCAGAAGGATTTTTGGCCCCGTATGTGGGGCAGAACAATCGAGAATCCGCTATAACGCTCTATGAGTTGTACGGTGATCTCACCATCGTGCAACGAATTAAGCTCGCCAGGTTCTGGTGGGCGGGTCATTTCATGAGAACGGCACCGAACGACCCAATCCGTAAAGTCCTTTTAGGTCGTCCACATAGACAGAGGAGACGCAATAGGCCCAAATTGAGATGGAGTGATGGCGTTGATATGTCCGCCAGAACGGTCGGGAGATTGGATTAGCAAACGACGGCGCTAGACCGTGAGCGGTATCGAGGGTTGTTGCAGCAGGCCAAGACCGTGAAGCGGTTGTAGCGCCTGATAAGAAAAAAAGGCAATCTTTTATGCTTATGACACAGGTTATAACTAACTACCTGGGAAGCGATGGTCCAGTCTAGTTTTCTCTAATAGTTTGTTCTTCATCACCTACCAAAATTAGTTTTTTAAGAGAAAAGTTTGATGACTCCCTTTTAGAGCAAACGATCCCTTTTACCACGCTTAACCACTTTCGTTCTTAATGACTTGCTGCTACACTCTTTTACAATTTAAATAAAAGTGTATTGTTTGTCTTTGGAAAACAATCGTCCGACAGCAGAGGAAACATTTTAATTTCGATCTCCACTCCCTATGTTCTTCCCAAGGGTTGCACCATCAATCACGTGCTTCGTCCGTAATACTAAAATGGAGCTTCTTTTTGATCTGCTGCACGAACCATACCCACCTCACCACCACTGGTGAGTGTCGGTCTGTCCATCAAATTTACACATGACCGCTTCCGGACAAAAGGACGTTTAACGGAACACCGGAAACCCGGAAAACCTACACATGAACATGGCACGACCACACTCGTTCGCCCTCGGAGGAAAGTCTCGTTCGCTACTGTTGTGGTAAAGAGAGAATTAGGGCTGGAGGCAAACAATGGTAAACCGTGGTGCAAAAGCTGTTATTCTCGCACACGAATAGTTTGTCCGTTTCGTGAAAGGATTAGTTTTACGGCTGTAGAAAGGGTTTTACGGTTGTGTGTGTGTGTGTGTGGCTGGCGCACACACTCATCCGCCCAGCGAAGGGTGTTTGCTTGTAAATATTGATATTTTTGGTAATCGTTCCGTTAAATTATTGCCCGGGAAGATAATTTATTGCAAAATTAACATGGTCAATACGATTTGGGCGCGACAGTGGTCCAGGCTTTCCCGCGGTGTCACACGAAATGCCGGTTCCAGTGTGTGGCAACATGCACAATAATGACCCTTTTATCCAGGCGTGGTTCGATAATCAAATAATTACAAGCAATTACCGTTTTGGTTGCTGCTCCCTTTTAAGCTTTACGGTAAATTGCATTGGACGTCGCTTATCGTAGCCCGAACGATGAAAGCCAAAAGTGGCGATGAAAGTTGTAAGCTGAGGAGTATCTATTGTATTATTACGTGAAAGCCGATCGCGCGTACCGATTGCGGTTCGGAATTGCAACAATAATGAGTTTCTCTAATGAGTATGCAACAAGATAAGAATTAAATGGATTCATATTCTTTCTGCTTCCCCCCCACCCCCCCCCCTCTACGGGAGATGGATTTTAATTCATTTGCAAACGACTTCTTTTCTTGTTTCGTTCTATTTTTTCATTTTCAGCAATGATTACTCGTCCCGCTGCTACCAGTGTTGGAGCGTTTGTCGGTACTGTGGCGGTTGGCATCTGACCTTTCCGTACGTGGCCTTAGGTATAGCGCTGGTCGTGTGGCCCCATCGGCTGTGGTTAAGCCACGTGGCAGGAGGGCTTTTGATAGGGCTGGCCATGCTGCGGTTGCTAACGGTGTGCAAGTTCCGACCGCACGGCAAGGACGACGAGCTGCTGAAC
>KZ061606.1:265706-281688 GCA_002091835.1 Anopheles maculatus
TGCGGTAGGTTAACCGATTCGAACGGAGCAGTCCACCGGGGGATTCTGTCGCGTTCGTGTCGCGGGTTATTGTTTTGCGAAGCGCCACGGTTATACACGCGCGGACTTTACGTATGCGATGTGCGTGCTATTGTGACTGTTGCAAGTGCAAAAGGATACAGCAAGGAATAATACGTAATCTGGGAGCGTATTTGCTGAAAACAATCTCCCTAATCCCTGTTGCGGTGTGGTTGGTCGATCAGGGGTCAATTGTGAGTGAGTTCTAGTGGTGCGTTGTTTGTGGGTTGCCATCGTACTCAAGTGACAACAATTACACGTGTTTATGGTAAAGAAATAGATGCTGCCTATGGTGCAGGATCAGACAGCTAGTCCGTAAAACCGAAGAAAACGTACCGCTGTTGTCGGGAGCGGTTTCGCAATCGCGCTGGAGTGTTTTTTACTTCCGGAACTCTCCCACCTGCTCATCGAGTAGGAAACGCCACAAATAAAAGCTCGTAGGTAAGTCCGTACGTCTAAGGGCGGTGGAGAAAGGATTGATTAATGTGCACGACGTGTGGTTCCGACGGGTTGGCGGTCGTTTCCGGTAGCAAAAAAAAAAAAAATTGAACATTACGAGCTCATTGGGCATTTGGGTGGGCGAAGCACATTTGGGCTGCGGGCTTCAAACGGAAGTGCTTATTGCCCCATTCGGTGTAACCGAAGTGCCACGTTGGGCCATTTTCGGTCGTAATTCGTGTCTGCGTGTCCTCGTCCTGCAGCCGTCTTCATCGTAGTCGTGTTCGGACCGCGTACGGTACGGTTGTGATTTATACCTCTGCACGGAAGTAAAAGCGCGATGGGTGTGAAAATTCTAAATGTGCATAAACCAGTGACATCAGTCCGTAGAGAAGGTGGGACTGAGGCTGCCATGCAGGGAGCATATTTAAATGCAATTTGAAATGCCACGCCATGTGCGGTTGAGGTAATGCCACACTGAATGTTTAAGTTACTCCAAAAAAAAAAAAGGGGGGAAACATTCACACAACAAACTAGAAATTGTAAACTATTGGAAGCAACCCAACTGGGAAATTATTACATCAACCTGGTCGCGCCCGGTTTCTCACTGCTCTCCATTTCGTCCTTACCGGTGCCAATGTAAATTGGCTCAAACATAACCGAGCTTTCGGTAGCACACAAGGTGTAGGCAAGGTGTGAAAGTTAAATTTTGATTTATGATCTTATTTATGGCTGGAACTTTCTCACCCGCTTCCAAGCACAAGCGCACACGGTAAAGGGAGCGAGACAGCATCGCGCACTTCATAGAGCGTTCCCGCTATACAGCTTTCCCAGCTTCCCTGGGGGAGGTGGGAAATGGGAACTCCAATAGTCATTAATGTGCGACTAGAGAGCTACGGGCAAAAAGGACATAGGCAGCCGGAAACGACGACCTACGAGGTGGGCTATATTTCAAACGCATTTGCTATATATTCGCTGGAGAGAAATATGGGGCGTGTAGGAGCGCTAGAGTGCTGGTGGCGGATGTTCGATTCCCACCGGGTACAACGGACAGCAACCAAACGCGCCCCGCTACCGTAACCCGATCCTTGTAATGGAATTTTTAATCAGAAATTAACTGCTTCTTGGAAGCGGCAGTCGATTTGCTTTCCCTGGATAGAGATGTTAAAATTGCTTTCCGAAGGCTCAGGATTTGAGGGCGAAGAATAGGGGATCGACCAAAGAAAGGCATTTAAATCAATAAACCATCTTAGCCGATCTTAGACAATGAGAATCTCATTAATTAAATTAGTGCCCGGTTTTTGGGGGCCAACTTACAACATACTTTTCCGTGCTGTACTTGCTGTTAACTCTTTGAAATTAATATTTATGGCACCACAGTACCGGTGTTGGGTTGGGTTGGACGTTGCTTGACGTAATATTTTTTTTGCAAACCACCAGCGTTTAAAGCGAATCTAGAAGTGAACCACATCTCTTCTCGTATGATGGAAGCACCCGAGCCCCGTCAAGCAACTGTGTGTGTGTGTGCTAGATTATAATTCCATTTGCGTTCTCTATGACACTTTGGTATCGTTAGTGCCATGCTAACTTTTATCAATTAGTTCCCTCCGGTACCGCTGAGCACCGGGACTAGGTTTGTGAGATGGTGCTGTTCTGACGAGAAGAATCCCCGTAGATGTAATATCTATGGGAGCTACACACATCCCACCAGCCCCCCCCCCATCGGAATATGAGGTCCGGAACGAAGCGGACGCATTATCTGGCGCAGTCATCTATGCAAATTGAGTCATCCACACTGCCCTTGCTGTGTCACACGTTCGTTCGCTGCAGCCGTTCAGAACGTCCGAAAACTTGTATTTCACTTGGTCCCGGCCCCAGCCACCACGTGGTAAACGTAACGTACGCAGCCACCAAGCGACGAGTGAGTGACAAGGCGCCTCCATTAAATGGATTCCTTTGCCCCGTTCTGGAGCTAGCAAGTGACACGTTTTACTCGTGCCTAAGCGGACCAACCACCGGTACGGTGGTGGTTTGACCGAACTGAAGGGCACATCACACACACACACACACACACACACACACACCACCACGAGGGTGACGATGTCAGCCGTAGGGCATCACCACCGACATAAAGACGCTCGAGATATCCTGCTCAGCTCAGGCTTCTATGGTAATGGGTACCACGTTTCATCATAGTAGTCGGGTTTTGTTTTTTTGCCTATACGCCACAACCGTACGGGAAGCGACGATGAATGCATCTTCAAAATTTGTCCTAGTGACATTAAAAAGAAGAAAAAAAACGCAGCAGCAACACCGAAGGACGCCGTGGTGAAGCCATTTTGTATGTCGTTCGCTTTGTCCTACATTGGCCAGACGCAACCGGTGTTGTCTTTTCAAAAAGGAACATTCTACGGCGGAAAAGGAAAAAAGCTCCCGAGGGAAAGATTCCCGGATGTTACGGATGGCGGTTGCGTGTGTCTCAACAGCCCGCACGTTCTGCTCCGCTCCTGGTAGCTCCATATAGAATGTAGCAATGCTACGAACTGAGTTGGGGTTTGTGAAAGAGATCGCTATCAGTCGCCTCGTGTGTACTGATGATGGTAAGCGATGTCTTAATCATGACACACTCATCACCTCTCGCACACAAAACGGGACATCAGCTCATCTTACACCACCGAACCGGGAGAGGATAATATCTCGTGTGTGTATGGTGTGATTCGTCAGTTCGTAGCATGTGGCGCTGAAGTGCCACACCATTATCATTCTTGACACATGGTCGCCTCGGTTTGCCTATTTTTAGGGCACTACCCTGTCGAACGGTCTTCACACGCTGGTATCGTTAGGCACGCTGTGTCTCTTACTGGGTAAGATCTTACTGCCACAGGCCACAGGGCCTTCAACCGAAAGCTTAACTTAATTTCCGCTTCACAGCTTAGCTTTTACAAGGATGGACGTGATTTTTTTGTTGCCGGCGCTGTATTACTTCAATTCGCAACAGTTTGGGCCATCCTGCTGCTGTGAACTCTCGGACGATAATGTCGGTGCGTTGATGGAGAAAATAATGATGAACCGTTGCGTTAAAGCTTTCGCCGTCCGATTTCGTAGCGAAAGAAAGAATACTACCAGCTCCGAAGACGTCGGATACCTCGCTTACAAGCAGTTTTAATCGGATTAATATTATCATTTTTGTGCTTTTTATGCCGTGCAAGTACACCAGTTCCCGCTGTTTCTACGGGATTGTCTTGAAGAAAAGCATGCCAACCGAAGCGAATGAAAAGCGATGAGCACAACGCTCTTAGAGCAAGGCTTTCGGCAACCAGAAAACGTGATCGGATTATGAAACAGGGAAGAAACCCGGTTTGGGCGGAAGCTCTTGCAAAACCACACCAGGGATGATGGGACTAATGTTTCCCGAGAAAATTGTTTCTTTTCTCGATATGTTGCGCTGTGGGTGGACCACACTCGTGTTGGTGGAGCAGTTGCATGTAAACATTTTGGCTGCTATTCATTATCGCTAAGTCTTTAAGATGTATTCGTTTTTCGTTTTTCATTTTTATTTCTCATTTTCATATGTTTTCTTCTCTCTTTTTGTTAATGTTTAATTGTGTTTTAATCAGTTTTCTTTCCCGCTTTTCTCTGTTACATTACAAGAGGGTGGCTTATACTTGAATTCTTTTATCAAAACCCACCCTCCTATAAGCACAATGGCTTCTCTAGCCACCGACAAATAATGGTGTCAACAATGGGATGAATTAAATTTACTTCCAAATTAAATTTACTTCGTTCTTGCCCAGCCGCAGAATGCGTCATGCCATTGTAGTTGTTCCGAATCGGATCCGTTTGAAGGAATGGGACTCTTTTCCCGACAATCGCGCATTCCACCGCAAAAATTTTACCCGGAATGCGCTCCGAACTCCACTCCGTTCCAGGGTTCCAGTTCCAACTTGCTTGCTTGCTGCTCGAGTTTGTCATGATCGAAACATCGAAAGTGTACGTGTCGCACTTGGTGTTATGTCCCCATGCCGTCCCAGCGATTGTAGCTGTGAGCTATGCCGTAGTGGTTTTCGATGGAAAATCCATTTCCTGCTTCCGGAAGGACTTTTCGATCTGGGGAGGATGTTTTTTTTTGGCTTCTCTAGCCACCGACAAATAATGGTGTCAACAATGGGATGAATTAAATTTACTTCCAAATTAAATTTACTTCGTTCTTGCCCAGCCGCAGAATGCGTCATGCCATTGTAGTTGTTCCGAATCGGATCCGTTTGAAGGAATGGGACTCTTTTCCCGACAATCGCGCATTCCACCGCAAAAATTTTACCCGGAATGCGCTCCGAACTCCACTCCGTTCCAGGGTTCCAGTTCCAACTTGCTTGCTTGCTGCTCGAGTTTGTCATGATCGAAACATCGAAAGTGTACTTGTCGCACTTGGTGTTATGTCCCCATGCCGTCCCAGCGGTTGTAGCTGTGAGCTACGCCGTAGTGGTTTTCGATGGAAAATCCATTTCCTGCTTCCGGAAGGACTTTTCGATCTGGGGAGGATGTTTTTTTTTTCGTTTCGCTCCGCGCTAGCTAGTTGTTTTCATGCATTGTGCCTGGAGAGTTTTTGTGTGGATGCGTGGCGTTGAAGAATTATGTATTTTTCCCGCAGTGGTTGAAACGATCGAGCCACTGACAGGCGAACAAGTCGATTGTGATCGTGGTACAGAGTGCGCCGTTTTCGTTTCTTTTCCTTCTAATAATGACAAAAATGGGAAAAAGTTTTCGCTGCGCTTTTCCGGTAAACAGCGTGTTTGAAAAGTGTGTTGTATTTGGAAAGAAAGCGCCAATTAATGGTGATAAGGATGCAAAAATGTTCTTTTTTCTTCCAAGGATGTCGACAGAATCGACAGCACACGGATTCGGTGTTTCGCCTTCTACGTTTCGCTTGGTGCATCTCACATAATTCATGCTAATTGAAGTAAACTTTTCCCTACTCTTTCAGACGACGAATGGGAAAACGTTTGCTGCTTCTCGACCGATGCGCGTAGAACGGTGCCATTTTATTGCTACTTGTGCGAATGGGGCAAGTTTTCCACTTTTGCTACAAGTTGTTAAACGTTGTTCATTTTAATTCGAGCTGAACTGGACGCTCTCATTCGGTCGGGTATGAATGATTCAGCACGGCGAACGAACCTTGCTTCAACGGGAGGCTGAGTTTTGTCGGGAAAGCAAAATTGCCACTATTGAAAAGGCTGCCGCATTCATCGAGAAATATGTCCCCGTAAGACAAATGCGACGAAGGAGCGAAGGAGAGTTGTGCAGTTGGAAAACAAGAAAATGGCAAAGAAACACACAAACTGCATTCAACTGAAGTACGACGACGTCGAACGACGACGATTGCATTAGACAGGCTTGCAGCGGGATGGATCACACGAGGTGGAAGTTGCAGCTTTTGACAACGAAATGCTTTCACCTCCGAAACGCTTATCCCGTTTCTCGGACAAGGACGTTTCGATTGGGTGATGTAGGGCTGCCAAGCTAGGGAGAGGGAGTAGCTAAAAACAAGTGAAAAGTTTTCCGTTTTTGGATAATTTCTGCTTAATGCATTTGTTTACATTTTCTTATGCTTTTGTCAATACATGGTCAGTTTTGCTGATGATGCTAATGATGGCGTTAAAATTTTCCTTGAAGAAGCTTTTCATTTTCATGTTAACTTTTGTAGGAAAGCAGGAGGGTTCCTAATAGCAACAGCTGCGTACTAGACAAAACTTTTTTATTGAGCGTAATTAGTCCCAGCGCACAAGATTAATATCCGTTTTTCCAAGACGAGAACACTCGATGAAACACCCATATGGCGAAATGGAGCACTAAGAGGATTAAAAATGTATTTCGAGCTAATTAATCATGGGATAATGGAAGCGACATCAAAAGAAGCATATTTTCAAGAATTCAAAAAGGACTTGGCAACATACTGATCCGTAGAATGCTTGTTGAAGCATCGTAGATGGCCTTGCATCGTTTGACAGAACAAAACAAAAATATGTTGAACGAAAAGCTTTTAAAATTTTAGTTAAAAAATTATCCTGTAAAAATCACATTTAGCATGACAGGTGCCTCAGAAGATAGGGAACCACATCCGCTGCTTAAATACTGCCAATCAGCGACGCCCATCACCGAGCTTATCTGTCCGATTTGTTGGGACTTACTATCCGGCAACATTTGCATCACCTGCTGTGGACATCTGTTTCACACCGACTGTTTGCGGCAGTGGTTCGATTGGTAATACTTTGTTGATTGAGTTTTTGTTAATTTTCTTTCTAAAAAATCCTTCTTTTCTAGTTCGAAAACATGCCCACAGTGCCGTGCAGCGTGTGAAACATTCCATCGTGTTGCTCCACTTGGTGAACGATTAGAAGCAACCAAGGACGAATCGAGCGAAAAAACACCTTCAGCTGCAAGCGAACATCCTCTTTCCGATGCACTTTGGATGTTGGTGGCATTTTTTATGCTCGTACTGTGCTGCAAGATGACAAAAAGAGTCGTGAAACCCTTTTTGTGCTGATCGAATTGTTGCGGTTTGTGTCTTTGCTAAACGACTGCTCGAAATCGATCGCCGATCAACACGTGCGAACGATCAATTAGCGTGTGCGCTTGCATGTGTGTGTATCTACGCGCACCCTTTCGACCACTCCGAATGGAATTCCGATGTATGACCGTGGCAGCATAAAAACATCAACCGAAGACCCTCCCACGTCACCCAACGACACGCTAGTTCAAGGTATTCACTTCGATTTGACGGTCACCCAAAACCGGGACCGAAGCTTTATTAGTAGAAAGCTTCCATTTGCCACTCACAACATCACACCATCCACATCTATCAGTGAGCGTGTGTCACAATGCGGTGTAGCGCCATCGGAAGCGCACATACATCATTAATGTTTATGGAACGCTGAATTTGGAACGAGGATAAGATTACGTGCCGGCAATGCATGTCCGCTGTGCAAAGTGCTGCGCAAACATTGTGCAATCGAACTTGGAGGTTAGAGGACACACGCGCGCGCGCGCGCACTGGAAAAGTCGTATCGCCATTTACAGGCAACAATGATTAGTGTGGATGCGAAATGTATTCGTCGTCGTTTGCTGCCACAACGTTTCTGGCCCTGCTTACTGATTTTACCGTGGCGAGCCGGCAATAAAGTTTTGCTTCCCCGGTCGAAGGAGAAGGAAGATTCTGCACTCCAGGACAGCAACTTCCGCCTGAAAGCCCCATTAGCATCAAGGGAATACATTTGTGCAGAGCATACATACACTCAAGCGGAGCAGTTATGTTGTGCCCGGCTTTGCTAATTGAATATTTATCGCATCCAGTGTACCCGGGCGGTATGAAATCTCGGGCATCTTTATTAGGAGAAGAGTGGGCAACCTTCTTCGGTCAACATGGATCGATGTCTTAAAACATTGATCGGTTTTAAGTGGGGTTTGGTTTGGTTTTGGAGGCGGTGGGCAGGCTCATAAAGCTCGAAAATGTGTATGCTCGTTCGTTCACCAATTTTGCGGCACAAGAAAGGGGTTGCAGCACGTGTTGACCTAGCGAAATCGAATTTTCCACCATGCGAATACGTGTGTGCGTGTGTGTGTGTGCCATTGAATACGGAAAACAGTCAGCAGGTCACACAATAGACATTGTGGAAAAGCGAAACGGTAGGGAAGTCGACGCGCTCGATCATAGCTCGTGCGAGAACGCTCTACCGGTTCCGTACCACCGTGTGTGCAGTGTCGTCTTAAGGAAAACCCCTTTGCCCGAGGTAGAGACAAAAGCAAAGACAACGTTAGACCTTAACATGCCGCATACAAATGCATGCGGCGCTGCATTGTTTCTTCTCTCCCGGTTGTTACGGCTGTTGGTGCCCGCCGAAGAACATTTGAAAATTGAACGATGAATGACACACGGTGCTGGCAGTTTTCATCAGCCTCCGGTTGAGAAATGAGGTTACGGATGGATGCAGTGTAAACCGAACAATTTTCATGATTAATATCGAGCATTATGCTATCGTGACAGAGCAGAGATGAGCGCCCGGAAACATGCCTTATTGAGGTCGTCCTTTTTCTTGGAAAGGGGAAGAAATTGTTTTAAAGTTTAATGTTTGCCTTAAAAGATATTTTTATTTTATGAGTCACCCTTTCCAAATTCTCCCTCAACATCTCGCAAGACTCGTTGAAGAATTGTAAAGAAGCATGAAAATTCTTCAGCGATTCCAGCAATGAAAAATGCAAACAATAACCGTTCGCAAGGTACCGCGTTACCACAAACTCGGGGGCAATAATTGTATTATCATTTTTCATTAACAAACTTAATATTCATTCTTCATTAGCATAGCCGCTCCGTGCATGCATATTCATTCGGAAAACGGAATGGAAACACGGACCGCCAGCGTCTTGAAAATTCAGTCATTCAGTCAGTCAGTCAGACTGGTTGTGTTAAAACATCTCTCTGTATACACCGGCGCACTGTTTTAACCGTTCTGTTTTTCTACATTTTCTGCTCATTTCTTTCGCAGGATTGAAGCCGAGAACTCGGTCGCAAAAGATGAGAATTGACTTCGCGGGCGCAAGCATCGATGCAAACGACAACACAACAATCTGTTTATGCTGGGCTGATGGTTGCTGACGGTTCTCCGCACGAGCTCGTGAATTAATCGCAAAACAATGGTAGCTTAATCTGATTCACCGATCGGGTGGAATACGCAAGCGATACTTTTTCCATGAACACCGGTAAAAAGAAATAAATCGTACCGAGCGAGCAGCAAGAAAGTGAAAACAGTACATAAAGGTGAAGGAAAATAAGGAGCAAATTGAGTTAAAAATGTAGAAGGACTTTAAAGATCGTCGGTTGGACAGTGTGGAAAACGTGTTTGGAACTCGATTGGCGTAGAATTGGAGCAGCCAAACACGCACAACAAAGAAGAAACAGGAACAGAACCGAGCAACGAAAAGAAAAGCAGATAAACGTGTAGTGCTTTAAATGCGTCGGTTGGACAGTGTGGAAAACGTGTTTGGAACTCGATTGGCGTAGAATTGGAGCAGCCAAACACGCACAACAAAGAAGAAACAGGAACAGAACCGAGCACCGAAAGGAAAGCAGATAAACGTGTAGTGCTTTAAATGAAATAATACATCAGCGAACGCCCGTACAAACACACACACATCCAATACCGAAGGACATTGTTGGTGGTTCTTTCTGTGCAGTGCAGGACCGTAAGTCTGAACTGTGTACATACCAAAACGGTGAGGATTGCAAAAGACAAAAAAAATGGCATTCACGACGACGCCGACGATGATGATGAGGATGCTAATGATGCCCGGCACGATAAAGAACCTTCGGGGGAAATCTGCTGCCTGAGGGACAACATTTGCCACCGACTGGGGCACTGTGTGCGGGGAAGTATAAACATAAATATCGTCTAATTTGAATTCCCGCAGTATAGCGTTCACCTCGCCGAAACTCGCCGTTCGCGTACGGCTAAAGGACGTTAAACATCGCCCAGATTGCTGCCTGCCATCGTTCGGGCCGTGGTGAATGCGAACGGACAGAACGATCTATAGTGAGAGAGAGAGAGCGAAAAACAAAAAAACGTAACATCTCAAACAAAAGCAGCATCGCTGTCCCTTTTGGGATTCGGGAAACGCAAATTCTACAGTTCGAAGGAAAAACGAGAACTCTCAAAAACAAAGCACTGGCAGTAGGCGCTACGGTTGATCGCTAATTCCGAGAGCTTCAACTCCCGCATCCACCCAAACCTCCCTTACCGGATGACGCGCATCGGGTTTGGTATCGGTTTGGCATGTTTATGTTTATGTTACTAAACGATAAACCCATCCCGTACGGACCGTGCCGATCAACAATGACCAAACAATTAGCTAGCGCCAGGTCAAACCAGGTCCGGTCGGATAATGGGACGCCGTACGCACGGGCACCGGTTCGCTGTGATGTTGCAACGGTTGGCCATCACCGTCTGAGCTGAGGGTGATGGGATTTATTTGCGAACCAATTGCCTGTGCCAGCGTTCTCGGCCGTGTATGCAGCATCGTTGTATGCAATCGGGCGGAAGTGGCGCTAGATTAACGTCCGCCCGTAGTTTTGTGGTTACGCCCGGGAAGGACGGCGCGTCCGAATTGCTCTAACCACTTTATAGTTTGAAGTCTCGTGTCCCGATAAAGACAGTCACCGGCAAGCGTACCCGAGCAAGATGCATCCACAGTCCCGTGCCCATCGGAAGCCGCCCGACGTGGAGGAGGCCCTGTCCTCGATGCTCTGGACACCGTACGACAATAACATTTCCGAGTCGGACTCCTCGGACGAGATGGAGGCGCTGCATCGGGTCAACAACAACAACAGCAGCAGCTATAGCTTCTTCGGAACTGGGCCAAATCAAGACCACCGACGCTATCCGCATCGGCAAGGGCAGCAGCAGCAGCAGCAGCAGCAGCAGCAGCAGCAGCAGCAGCAGCAGCAGCAGCAGCAGCAGCAGCAGCAGCAGCAGCAGCAGCAGCAGCAGCAGCAGCAGCAGCAGCAGCAGCAGCAGCAGTCACTGATGCGAAGAAGTCTTTCCGCGTGGAGTTATCGAAACCGGTCGGGAAAGCCGAACCCGGCCGGCGAGGGTGAGGCCGGGAATCGGTTTAGCTATCCGTATTACGATCCGCCCGAGCTTGTTGGTGGTGGCTTTGGTGCGCTCGGTGGCGGTTTGTCCGGCGGTTGGTACGGGTATGGTGGCACCAACAACAACCACTACTACCCACACGGCATTAATGGCAGTTCCTATGGCTATGCAGGGCTCCCGGGCCCGGTGACTAGCAGATTGGCGTAGAATTGGAGCAGCCAAACACGCACAACAAAGAAGAAACAGGAACAGAACCGAGCACCGAAAGGAAAGCAGATAAACGTGTAGTGCTTTAAATGAAATAATACATCAGCGAACGCCCGTACAAACACACACACATCCAATACCGAAGGACATTGTTGGTGGTTCTTTCTGTGCAGTGCAGGACCGTAAGTCTTACTGTGTACATACCAAAACGGTGAGGATTGCAAAAGACAAAAAAAAGGGCATTCACGACGACGCCGACGATGATGATGAGGATGCTAATGATGCCCGGCACGATAAAGAACCTTCGGGGGAAATCTGCTGCCTGAGGGACAACATTTGCCACCGACTGGGGCACTGTGTGCGGGGAAGTATAAACATAAATATCGTCTAATTTGAATTCCCGCAGTATAGCGTTCACCTCGCCGAAACTCGCCGTTCGCGTACGGCTAAAGGACGTTAAACATCGCCCAGATTGCTGCCTGCCATCGTTCGGGCCTTGGTGAATGCGAACGGACAGAACGATCTATAGTGAGAGAGAGAGAGAGAGCGAAAAACAAAAAAACGTAACATCTCAAACAAAAGCAGCATCGCTGTCCCTTTTGGGATTCGGGAAACGCAAATTCTACAGTTCGAAGGAAAAACGAGAACTCTCAAAAACAAAGCACTGGCAGTAGGCGCTACGGTTGATCGCTAATTCCGAGAGCTTCAACTCCCGCATCCACCCAAACCTCCCTTACCGGATGACGCGCATCGGGTTTGGTATCGGTTTGGCATGTTTATGTTTATGTTACTAAACGATAAACCCATCCCGTACGGACCGTGCCGATCAACAATGACCAAACAATTAGCTAGCGCCAGGTCAAACCAGGTCCGGTCGGATAATGGGACGCCGTACGCACGGGCACCGGTTCGCTGTGATGTTGCAACGGTTGGCCATCACCGTCTGAGCTGAGGGTGATGGGATTTATTTGCGAACCAATTGCCTGTGCCAGCGTTCTCGGCCGTGTATGCAGCATCGTTGTATGAAATCGGGCGGAAGTGGCGCTAGATTAACGTCCGCCCGTAGTTTTGTGGTTACGCCCGGGAAGGACGGCGCGTCCGAATTGCTCTAACCACTTTATAGTTTGAAGTCTCGTGTCCCGATAAAGACAGTCACCGGCAAGCGTACCCGAGCAAGATGCATCCACAGTCCCGTGCCCATCGGAAGCCGCCCGACGTGGAGGAGGCCCTGTCCTCGATGCTCTGGACACCGTACGACAATAACATTTCCGAGTCGGACTCCTCGGACGAGATGGAGGCGCTGCATCGGGTCAACAACAACAACAGCAGCAGCTATAGCTTCTTCGGAACTGGGCCAAATCAAGACCACCGACGCTATCCGCATCGGCAAGGGCAGCAGCAGCAGCAGCAGCAGCAGCAGTCACTGATGCGAAGAAGTCTTTCCGCGTGGAGTTATCGAAACCGGTCGGGAAAGCCGAACCCGGCCGGCGAGGGTGAGGCCGGGAATCGGTTTAGCTATCCGTATTACGATCCGCCCGAGCTTGTTGGTGGTGGCTTTGGTGCGCTCGGTGGCGGTTTGTCCGGCGGTTGGTACGGGTATGGTGGCACCAACAACAACCACTACTACCCACACGGCATTAATGGCAGTTCCTATGGCTATGCAGGGCTCCCGGGCCCGGTGACTAGCAGCAGAAGTTCCTACAGCTTTCAGCCCAGCGTTGAGCACGACCGTGCAGCCCCTTGGCAAACGTTGACGACGGCGGCAGACCGAAGCATCGAAAAGCGACCGTGTCTGCAGCAGCCCCAGCTCCAGACACCGTTCGTTGGCCGCTGGCAGGGCGGTGTTGGGGCATCGCAACTGGAGACATCTTCGCTACCGTTCAGTTTGCTCGCACTGGACAGTTTCAGTGTTAGCCGGGCCGGGTCGACCACCACCACTGGAAGGGAAGTTGACGGGTTTGCTGACAGCTACCAGGACGATTATCAGGTTAGTTCCCGTTTTGTGTCATTCATTAGTGCTTAATCGGTCTCGTACGACTGAGTGATTACGGTTGATTATGGAGTGGGTGCGGCCAGAAGATGATCACCCGGCTCCCGAGATACTGGAAACCGTATGGAAGAAGTGACTTTCACGGGAAAAGGTCGGCATGTGAGGAATCGTTTCAGGAGTATCATTTCGTTATCACCGAGTCGATGAGAAGTTATGATGATATTAATTAGATTAGTTTAGGTAAGCTCTAGACCAAGCAGATTCTACGCGGCTTGCCGTGATTTGGACGACCTCTAAACGTCCAACCATTTCTACGGTAGGTCCTCGATAAGTGGGAATCACAGGAATCATGACCATTCATCATCAGCAATTTCGTGCCCTTAATTGATGTTGCTCGTGCGAGTCACTCACACCCAGTTACCCTCCCAGTAGGGATGACCTTTCGGTAAAAGCGTTTTATCACCTCGACAGGCAACTTATCTAGCCAATTGACCGTTCTCGGGAAAGCTAAACCAAAAAAAAAAAAACTCCCGTGTCACGCAACGATCCACAAACACACGCACACGCGTCTCATGTAGGGTTCGGGCAGTTCGTTATCGTTTCGCCGGAAAACAATCGAAATCGTGAGTCTACGCTTTCCGGGCCACTTACCGTGCGCAACCCCGTTTTGTGAAGAGATGGTCAGTGAAACAAAGCCCGATGGCGGTGGCATTGAACCTTACTGTTGGTTTAATAGCGCTCCCTCTGATAAGCGACTCGGCGGTCAGGAAGAGCACGCTAATGAACCTCCCGCACATCGTCGCGAATAGCCCGCAGAGCTGTTGTGGTAGTTCGTGGTACACAGAGAGTATGATGGACGCCTCGTGCTATGCAGGCGACGACTCAACGCGTCGCTTGGATGTTGTGTCTTGCTGGTACGGTGATAACGCAACGGAGGCAAAACTGTTCGTGTGGCACGTGCTGCGTTCGCTGCGGAAAGGTGAGAAACACTTCCGATGGCTTGAAGCTATCTGTGTCCGGTGGAGACATCCCGACCGGGTGGGGTAACTCGTGCGTGTCGTTCGAGACGCATCGTCGTCAGGGGGGAAAAACGGAAACCATTCCCCGGAAAAGCTTCGGTTACGGTACGCGACGCCCATGACCGCGACAGGGAAAGTGATGTGATGTAAACGGTGGGCAATTAGTGTGTGAGTGTGCTTTCAACGCAAGAAAAAGTTACTTATCGGCTATATTTTTTTAAAACGGGGATGTCCTTTATTTGGTTCGCATTGATATCTGGATTAAAATGTTACGTTTAGTCGGTTCGAGATGTGCGTGAAACAGATTCTTCAACAAGAACTCGTAATGTCTGCTCATGGGCAAACGTAGTGTTTTTGTAGTTAGAGACAGGACAGTAGTGGAAGGACTTATTTAGAGTTTTACTGCAACTATCTCGCTGTCATATAAGTCACTGAGGTGAGCTGAGTCAGTTATAATTTCATCACTCCTTCTCCAGAGCTAAGCCATCTGTGCTACATATCTCCCGCAGACGCACTCATTTTGGGTAGTTAAACTCTTGAACTAGCTCATTAGCTCACAACATAACACTTCTTGTTATACGTTCTATGTAATGCTTGATAAAAGTTGTTCCCGATAAGGATGCTCTTATCTCACTCTCGCTTTATCTGTTCATTGTTTGCTTTGAGGACAGCCACACCCAACCCACAATCAATAAACATATCCGAGTACATCCCGCCAGCAATCTCGCACAATATATAAGCACGGCTTTAATACCGGTTAAGAGGGTAAAATCTGTTCATCTCTCAATATACCATTCTCTTGTCGGTCCACTTGCAAACATGTCATCCCATAATCCCTTAATCTGCCCGAACGAAATCCGTTTCGCTCCAGAAAACGCTACGCAGCGGTGTACACACTCAACTGGCAACATTATTCACCACCAAACAATGATGATGATCATCATCAACCATCATCATCATTCCCCTCGATGGACAGCGATTTCCGTGCGCAAAGTGTCATTTACCGGTTTTGCGGTGAGGCGAATAGTTGAAGCAAATTAATAACCATAATGATCGAGCTTTCGGTAGGTTTACAATTGTCACCCGCTGCGTTTCAAACGTTCCGTTTACTGGTTCCTCTGCACCGTTTTCCATTGTTTTGCACACCTAAAAACCCGTTCGTCGTTGGGCCATTTGAAGTCGCGTACCTGAAAGCGCAATTGTCGGCTTCAATCATCCAGAACGAAGTCGTCGGCAAGTCTCTCCGTGTCCGATCCGATCGTGGCAAGGTCCCGCGGGGTCCGTTTTGTTGTTCACCATAACGGGAACACGGTTTTGAGTGTGCTGGAAAGTGCAGAAAGCAGAAGGGAAATTCATGATCGCTGTACGCCTCATGATCCATGGCTGAATCTGTAGCAGGAAGGCAAAGAGCAGAGCACCCATCTTCTGAAGCGTGAAGCATCTTACCGAAGCGAAATGATTTTAGGCTAGGTTCAAAGCAGCTCGATCTGCTAGGGCCGGTGGATAATCGAATTGCGTGACTCGTGTAATGCAGGTTGATCGTGGCATCATCCGTGGCGGAACGGTGAAAGATCTGTGCGAGAAGGAGAGGCAGGAACTAAGAAAATGATTTGAAATAGACAGGTTTTACAGGG
>KZ061606.1:285616-298277 GCA_002091835.1 Anopheles maculatus
GCTAAACCAAAAAAAAAAAAACTCCCGTGTCACGCAACGATCCACAAACACACGCACACGCGTCTCATGTAGGGTTCGGGCAGTTCGTTATCGTTTCGCCGGAAAACAATCGAAATCGTGAGTCTACGCTTTCCGGGCCACTTACCGTGCGCAACCCCGTTTTGTGAAGAGATGGTCAGTGAAACAAAGCCCGATGGCGACCGAGTCGATGAGAAGTTATGATGATATTAATTAGATTAGTTTAGGTAAGCTCCAAACCAAGCAGATTCTACGCGGCTTGCCGTGATTTGGACGTCCTCTAAACGTTCAACCATTTCTACGGTAGGTCCTCGATAAGTGGGAATCACAGGAATCATGACCACTCATCATCAGCAATTTCGTGCCCTTAATTGATGTTGCTCGTGCGAGTCACTCACACCCAGTTACCCTCCCAGTAGGGATGACCTTTCGGTAAAAGCGTTTTATCACCTCGACAGGCAACTTATCTAGCCAATTGACCGTTCTCGGGAAAGCTAAACCAAAAAAAAAAAAACTCCCGTGTCACGCAACGATCCACAAACACACGCACACGCGTCTCATGTAGGGTTCGGGCAGTTCGTTATCGTTTCGCCGGAAAACAATCGAAATCGTGAGTCTACGCTTTCCGGGCCACTTACCGTGCGCAACCCCGTTTTGTGAAGAGATGGTCAGTGAAACAAAGCCCGATGGCGGTGGCATTGAACCTTACTGTTGGTTTAATAGCGCTCCCTCTGATAAGCGACTCGGCGGTCAGGAAGAGCACGCTAATGAACCTCCCGCACATCGTCGCGAATAGCCCGCAGAGCTGTTGTGGTAGTTCGTGGTACACAGAGAGTATGATGGACGCCTCGTGCTATGCAGGCGACGACTCAACGCGTCGCTTGGATGTTGTGTCTTGCTGGTACGGTGATAACGCAACGGAGGCAAAACTGTTCGTGTGGCACGTGCTGCGTTCGCTGCGGAAAGGTGAGAAACACTTCCGATGGCTTGAAGCTATCTGTGTCCGGTGGAGACATCCCGACCGGGTGGGGTAACTCGTGCGTGTCGTTCGAGACGCATCGTCGTCAGGGGGGAAAAACGGAAACCATTCCCCGGAAAAGCTTCGGTTACGGTACGCGACGCCCATGACCGCGACAGGGAAAGTGATGTGATGTAAACGGTGGGCAATTAGTGTGTGAGTGTGCTTTCAACGCAAGAAAAAGTTACTTATCGGCTATATTTTTTTAAAACGGGGATGTCCTTTATTTGGTTCGCATTGATATCTGGATTAAAATGTTACGTTTAGTCGGTTCGAGATGTGCGTGAAACAGATTCTTCAACAAGAACTCGTAATGTCTGCTCATGGGCAAACGTAGTGTCTGTGTAGTTCAAGACAGGACAATAGTGGAAGGACTTATTTAGAGTATGACTGCAATTCTCTATCTTTCTGTCAAATAATTCACTGAGCTGAGCTCAGTCAGTACTAATTTCATCACTTCTTCTTCAAAGCTGAGTCATCTGTGCTACATATCTCCCGCAGACGCACTCATCTCGGGTAGTTAAACTCTTGCACTAGCTCATTAGCTCACGACACAACACTTCTTGTTACGCGTTCTATGTAATGCTTGATATAAGTTGTTCCCGATAAGGATGCTCTTATCTCACTCTCACTTTATCTGTTCATTGTTTGCTTTGAGGACAGCCACACCCAACCCACAATCAATAAACATATCCGAGTACATCCCGCCAGCAATCTCGCACAATATGTAAGCACGGCTTTACTACTGGTTAAGAGGGTAAAATCTGTTCATCTCTCAATATACCATTCTCTTGTCGGTCCACTTGCAAACATGTCATCCCATAATCCCTTAATCTGCCCGAACGAAATCCGTTTCGCTCCAGAAAACGCTACGCAGCGGTGTACACACTCTACTGGCAAGATTATTCACCACCAAACAATGATGATGATCATCATCAACCATCATCATCATTCCCCTCGATGGACAGCGATTTCCGCTGAAAGTGTCATTTACCGGTTTTGCGGTGAGGCGAATAGTTGAAGCAAATTAATAACCATAATGATCGAGCTTTCGGTAGGTTTACAATTGTCACCCGCTGCGTTTCAAACGCTCCGTTTACTGGTCCCTCTGCACCGTTTTCCATTGTTTTGCACACCTTAAAAACCCGTTCGTCGTTGGGCCGTTTGAAGTCGCGTACCTGAAAGCGCAATTGTCGGCTTCAATCATCCAGAACGGAGTCGTCGGCAAGTCTCTCCGTGTCCGATCCGATCGTGGCAAGGTCCCGCGGGGTCCGTTTTGTTGTTCACCATAACGGGAACACGGTTTTGAGTGTGCTGGAAAGTGCAGAAAGCAGAAGGGAAATTCATGATCGCTGTACGCCCCTCATGATCCATGGCTGAATCTGTAGCAGGAAGGCAAAGAGCAGAGCACCCATCTTCTGAAGCGTGAAGCATCTTACCGAAGCGAAATGATTTTAGGCTAGGTTCAAAGCAGCTCGATCTGCTAGGGCCGGTGGATAATCGAATTGCGTGACTCGTGTAATGCAGGTTGATCGTGGCATCATCCGTGGCAGAACGGTGAAAGATCTGAGCAAGAAAGAGAGACAGGAACTAAGAAAATGATTTGAAATAGACAGGTTTTACAGGGTAGGTGTAATAAAAATAGTGTTGTAGATGATAATTTTCAATTAACTTAAAGTCATGATGTAATAATTGGAGAGAGGATGACAGGACAACATCTCTTTACTAGTTCGTTTCAAGATATCTTTGAGCGTTGGAGTCAGGAAATAGGTTTATTGGTGTCATTCTCGTGACATGTTCTGCTCATGGCTGTCCATGCTTAGATGCCATCAAATGTTTACAAACCGAGAATTGTGTGCTATAGGCTCTAAAGAATTGCTCAAACGTACCCTCATAAAAAGGGATATTACGGACATTGATGTACATATAATTCAAAATTTCGATGTATCCATAAACTGGGATTAATCGAGCTTCCTAACGATGGTAAAATATGATTGTCAAGATCACGAACACAACCAACTACAACACCCTTACAGCACGAAACGAGCTTCAAGAAGAAGATCACTTTTGGGGAAGTAGTAAAGCGCAAGGTGGGCTGCAACCTGCCAAGCCTTGCTTACCTTCCCTAGATCACCATCACTAGCGTAAATCATCATCAACCGTCCACAAATCGACACCCCAAAACCCCGAAGCCCGAAGGTACAAGAAAAAAAAATGCGAAAGCTAAAGCCGACCAGGGCACTCGTAACCCCATGTAGCATAAGAATGTGGGACGCACACAAGACAAGAGCGAACGGACGAACGAACGAGACAGTTTAAACTACGCAAAGGGCCACAGGCGTAAAGAGCGAAGGACCGCATTACGAGCGGGCCTTTCACCGGTCGGTGTTCAGTTTCCGAGATTTTGGTCTCGGCAGTTTTTTTTTTCGTCTTCTCCATAATGCCTGTATGCTGAGCTGATGTGTATTTATGCTGCTTGTGCCTATGTTGTGCGAAAGCTGACTCGATTGAGAAAGTGCGTACACTCCTTTGACTGTGTGTGTGTGTGTTCCAGAGGGTGTATCGTTTGGCGTGTATTTTATGTTGTCCCTTAACCTCTTCCGCCTGTGCGCATATCTCTCACCACTGTCTTTTGTTCTAAATCACTTCAACAGGTTTATTCTGGTGCTGGAACGGGCGAGAATATGGCCCCGGGCTGCAACAACAGTTCGGCGAACATTGGCAACATAAACAGCATTAACAACAACATCGATGGTACCTGCAATAACAATAACAGCAACGACAACAACCGCTTGTGCATAATTTCCGCAATGCTACGTCCACCGACGGATAGTGGCAACGGTGGAGACCTACATTTTCCGACCGAACAGCTCAACCACGATTGGCAAGGGCACACCATGGGAAGGGTGACAAGCAGCACCACCACCATCACCAGCAGCACCACTCCAGGGCAACATAATGCCAGCATAAATACAACGACGCTGCTACCCTTCTACCCGTACGATGGTGTTGGTACGGTCGATGCGCAACGGCCGATCTCACGCACACCAGCACCGGTAGCGACAGTAGAAGGGGATGGTCCGACGGTGCCCGGTTCGGCAGTGGCGTGCGCCGACAGCACGTTTAATTGTGTGCGGCAAGCGAACGCAGCAACATCGACGTTGGTGCGTCGTGCGGACGGTGCGCAAGCGGATCGTGTTCGCAGCAGCAGCAGTGGTGAGCTCGTCGATCAGCAGCAACAAACAGCGGCAGTGGTGACAGATAGTGTTGTTGGTGCGGTGGCAACGATGCGGCTGAACGTACCGGCGGCCGAAGGTGGCAGCCGGACCAGTGTGTACATCCCGTCGACGGACGGTGGCAGTGCTAGTGGTGGTGGTGGTGGGTTGGGCAGTGGAGGGTTAATGTTGCCCGCGCTGACGATCCAGGTCAATCGGCTGGATCCAAACAATCAGCAGCAGAATGATGTCGTTAACAATGCGGCGTCCGGTGTGAGCATAGTGAGCTGTTACCGTGCGGCCAAACCGTCGTGTGCTGGCGCAACCGGTGCCGCCGGTGGCCCAACAGTGCAGGTGCCGGCAGATTGTGAAGGGTCCGGGTGCGTTGCGGAGCAGCGCGGTGGTGACGATCGCCCGGAAGCGATCGATGAGCGTGGTGTAAATACGGGTGCTGTTGGTTCGCCCGAGCAAATGGTTCAAGTTTCTAGTGCGGAGCGGCTAAATGTCGCCGGGGAAGGGGAGTGTGTGGGGGAATGTGCTAGCGGTGGTGTTGGGGGGGCTCCAGGGGGTGTGATCAGTGCGGCCGTTCCAGCCCGTACCTTTACGTCAACCGAGGCTCAAACGGATGATTCGATCCAACAGTCGTCTCAGCCGCCGCAACTTCAGCAGCAGCAGCAGCAGCAGCAGCAGCAGCAGCAACAACTGCTTCTCCAGCAACCGACGGCCGCATTCATCGGCAGCTCGCCGGTACCGCTCGGCCAACCGGAACCGATCATGACGACAATGCTAGGGCCGGGGTCAGAGTTCAGTACGCGGGAGCATCGGCGGCGGGAGCGGCGCGAGCGACGGCAGGCCCGTAACCGGCTCCAGCACATACATCCGCTGGAACCGCCGCCTCCGCTTCACCGGTCGCCCCCGCCCATCGAGATCATACCCGACATACTGCATAGCCATCTGCCACCGCCGTACACCACCCTGCCGATGGGTGCGTCCCTCATACCGCAGATGATCCCGGCGAATGCGGTCGCGGCGGCGGCTGCTGCGGCGGCGGCCGCCGCCATACCGGTCCGGGCTGCCGATGATTGCCGCTACACGTTTCCGATACCGATCATGCGAAGGTAAGTGACCCCCGCGTGCCGCGATTGTTCGGTTCGGTTTTGTTTACTTTCTCGCCAACACGCAGAGAATCATTTTTTCACTTTCCTTCGAGCTTCGCTATCTTCCGGGGTTGTTGTGGGCGCCTTTGAACAGCTACAAGATGGCGCGTCGCGATGCAAAAGTCACTTTCTCTCGTCGGTTTCTCGGTGGGATGTCTGTTTGGGGTTTGTCTTTCGGAACGACACCGAGCACCGAGGGTCACCTATCCGCTCTTGTTGGGGAAGGTTTGAAGGTCTTGGGTTGTTTCTTTCTCCCCGATGGTTTTCGCCGATGGAAGTGAAAGGATTTTGAAAAGTGGTGTGATCCATCTTGTTGATCCCAGCAGCGAGCAGGAGAGTATGTGTGGAAGCGGGAGCTTAATCCGCCGACACGCAATCAGTGGAGGTTTGGGGTTTTGGATTCGCCAATTGCATCCGGTTTGGGTCGAGGGTCCAGGGGATGCTGTTTGGGAAACGACTGGTTAGCTGATAGGTTGTAAGCGTTTAAAGTATCCGGTTCGCTGTCGGATAACATAACGATGGCGTCAGGGAGTTTTGGGGCCCTTTTTTTTGCTGCCTTACTGAGATTAGGCAAATGACTCAAAGCATTAGTTCCATGTTTTGACATTTGACAGTGTTTGTACCTGATGTTGATTGTCATCAGATAAAGTCTAAAGTTAGTGTAGGGTACAAGGTCAATGCTAAGCACGTTTAGCCAACTACAAAGCTTTGGTAGAGTCAAAATATGTCCGGAGTTCCCCAATAACTAGAAGATGTGTAACATTTAGATGTTTAAGAGTCTTCAACAAGCTAGGTTTATCCTTTAAACAGTGTCCACGCCTAATGCTATACAAGTTCCCACAACGGTTTTGGGATTTTCTAAGTCTTTGTATCCTAAGAAATTTGATGGTGAAGTACAGAGCATTTTGATGTATTCACACTCAAGACACTTCCGTAGAAACAAAATACAATGGAGAAAGCTATAAAATGATGTACGTAGTTCGAAGTTGACGACTGGTATTCTATTGTCCGAGTATCAATTCCCACCTTAAGCGTCTCCTTGTACGCCCTGGCAGACTATCCAGTACACGGGTAAACTTAGTCAAAGGCGGAGATCTCTCGATGTTATAGTAGTGTCAATGAATATGAACAGGAACTCTCACATAAACATCTTTCCGTTGGTGATCTCATATCTTTTAGACAATTCGACACACACAAATTCTTCAAGTTCAAATATTCTTGCCCTGTTATCAACCTTTCTTTAAATCCTTTAATGCTCCCAAAATCCCGTTCTTGAATCCTTCCAAGCTAATTTCATCTTTCTGCTATGGTTTTTCATCTACCTCTTTTTCGCATGCCTTTGTTTGCAACTTAATTAGCGATGCATCCGGAAAATCCGCTTCACACACCCACATCCTATTTCCACCTTCCTGGTTTGGTGAACCTCACCCGGTAGGTCACAAATTTATGATTGTTTCGGCCGCCGTAGCCGTTGTTGTTTACTTTCGTTTGACACACGGTGACACCGTTTTATGCCCAGGAGTTGCTTTTTTTTCTCGCTTCACTCTACCACACTCTGCTATTTTGTGTCTCGCGTCACTCCGACGACCCTGTGCAAGGCCGTAGCCGCAAAACCTGGGTGGTGGGTGTGTGTGTGTTGGGCGTTGTTCTGATTGTACCGTCTGCACACCGCAACGCAAACGACGATGATGTTGAGCTGTGTGATAATGAAACAAAAACGCGCGACGTCTTACCTACCCTGCTGCTGCTCCAAAACTGTGAGGCGTAGAATACCGCCCGCCAAACGAGAAGGTTTTTTTTTTCGGGAATGGGGGTGTCTTTTCCGCGCTGATTAATTATTCATGAAGGTGGAAAGCGAGGGCATCGAAATTCGTGGAATTCGTATCAACGGGGTACGCGGTGGTAGCATCCTGGGAAAATGGAACTTTGAGGCAGCCAAAACGATAGACAGACAGACACAGACAGCGGCGATCCATTGCGCCGTTTCCGTGGATTGAGATTTACGAGACAGGGGCCCGATCGTTGCACACAATATTCCTGGGCTTATTGTGTCTGCCGTGTGGAAGCCGGAAGCGTTGAGACTACGGCCAAAGATAAGCGATCGTTCGAGGTCGTCTCCGGTCTCGCCTTCGACGTAATGATATGATGCGCTGTGATTTTTCGTCATTGTGCGAGAGGATTTTTCGCGGTGCGGCGTGTGCTCCACATTAACTGCTCTGACTGACGAGTGGTAATGCCGCGTGTGTGTTACGTGATGGGCAAAGCGAACTAGAGACACACACACAGCCGCACAGTGAAGAAAGTGTAGCGGGCGGTGACTCGTTCACATGAGCACAAGCCATCCGGCCGGAGGGCGACATTAATTCGGTGACTTTCGTTTCAAGCACGGTGACCATCACCCTTTCGTTGGCTTTGGCCAGAGATTTTGGACAATGTTCTTCACCCATGACATAACGATTTTGTTCGCTACTTGCTGTTATGTATGCTGTGTTGGATGTGTATTCCGGTGTATCCCAATCTTCGGTGCGGTACGGATGGGTGGCCTAATTATAAATATGCATCCCAAGTTTCACCTCTTTCACTTGGGTTTCCGAGTTTCCTTGGACGGTACCCCCGACGATAGTTTCATAAGCAGGAATTTATAAAACAATAGTGGAGCTTTTTGTGTTAAAGTTTTGTTTCTTTTTACTGCGACCGTATTAATGGTTTGCAGTGAAATGAAATAATTATGAACAGTTTCGTTACGTGTACGTACATACTCAAGTCTTTGCCATCATTAGGGGTTTCTCAAGTGCCGCCCGTAGTCGTTCCAAAGAGAGTCATTCGTTTGCCTCATTTAAAGAAAAGGGTAACGATCGGTACGGATTAATATTTTGAAAGCTGTCTAAGCTCCAAGCGGAGGAAATGTGTTCCCAAATGTAGGTCGTTCTGTCATACCGGGAACGAATACGCAGCAACGTCCGTGACACTTTGCATGTTTTATGCTGATCTTGCTCGTTTGCGAGCGTTGGGGTGCGCCATAAAGTCCGCGACGCTCCAGTACAAACGAACTATGTCATTTGTCGAAAAAATTTGTCTTTCAAAAGAAACCTACAATGTTTGTCGGATCGAGAGCATAACGATGGCCATCATCTTCACGGCCCTTTGGGGGCGTCGCGTCGCGTTTTCTTATCGACAAACTTTAACATCCTGTTGCGACAGTCGGGTGCTTTTTCTCTTCGCGCCCTCAAAATGCGTCACATTGCTGTGTGCGTGTCGGTTTTTTTATGCCGCCATTAAAAAAAGAGAGAGATGGCGAAAGTGGGGAATGTTTGGTTCCGAGTGCATTTTGTTGGAATTGGACACGTTTCACAAGAGGTGTGAATTTTCATCTCGCACGTAATGTGCTTTTTGTTTGGTCCCGTATCTATCACCACGAACAACCACGGGAATACAATGTTGTGCTGATGGGTCCACCGGCTACCGACGGGGACATCGAAATTCACCAACAATGTAATCTCGTACAAGTTGATCGCACGTCAAATTGGTCCAGTTTTGCTGTTGATGTTGATGGTGACCTTTTTTTCTCTCTCTCTCTCTGCGAAAGGACATAAAAATAGATGAATATTTTTGTTTGGCCTTTTTTGCTCGGCACGGATCTGTCACTTTCGTCATCACAATACGCCGAGATCCCAGAGTTCGTTTTTCTGGAGCTCCGGATGCTGGGAGCCTGAACGGCGCAAAGGGACAGCTGACAGGAACGGAAATTAATTCAAATATTCATTTCCATATCATCGGTTGTTGCTGTTCTGTCCTGGAAACAGAGCACCGTACTTCGTCAAACCCGAGCGTACATGGGCGATTGTTGATGGGTGGGAGAATGTGGTCGTCATCAGCAGCAGCAGCACATCAACGCTTGGTTGATAATACGCGTCGCGTTGTCGCACAGTGAAACGGGGCCGACATTGGATGTGGTTTTTGGGGCCAGATCCATAAAACCATACATCACCAAGTTTTAAAAGCCGAACCCGTCTGACATGCTCTAGAATTGGAATGGGCCGCGATGTGGGTGGATAGATGTTTTGGAATGTAAGTACCGACGAGGAACTTGGGACACACTAACAAGAGAAAAAAAGAGATGAATCGAATAAATTTTGGCCCATCATAAATTTTGGCTGCGTTTGCCATGCGTTGCTGTTTGACACTTTCCGAGTTTTCTGAGACTGTGACAGTCGCGTACATATTTAAGAGTGTATCCCGCCCGTAATACTAATATTAGACCGTAGAAGTGCATTCCCTCCAAAACCTTATTTTCATTCCCCCAAGTCAACTCTCGTGGATGGGATTGATAAACGGGCAGCAACTGGTTTTGGTCCCGGCACGATACGGGATGCTCTCAAGGTCTCGCTTGACGGTTCCAAAGACCACATTAGTCAATTTGTAGCCCCGGTAGCACCGGTACGGCCTCTGTCTTTAGCTCTACTATTTTTAGATTGCTACACAACACCACACACTCACTCAAGATGCAATGGTCTCTGCAGTGTCGTGCGCGCGCGTGTGCATTACAGCGCCAGGGTGTGTAGGTGAAGTGTAGTGCCGCTTTCCTGATCTTTTCCACCCTACTAGAGTGATAAATTTTCCCGCTCGCTAGCAGAAAACCATTCATATACAGCATTTCTTCCTTGCGGACCAAAAAAGCCTCAAGGCACTGTGGAAGTGCATTTCACTATCGGCCGCCCGGATACACTCGTTGCACTTAATTGCTACAAATCTCTGCGAACGGTGGGTTTTGGATATTTGTTTTTTGTTTTTGCTCGTGAAGGGTCTCCCAAATGGGAAGGAGTCCCAGAGTCGCGAGAGTGTGAAATTAAAAGCAGGGATCATTTTTCTCAAGGAAAATGCAATTAGCCACAAACTCCGCGGCGCGCTTGTGTTGTGGCAGAGCAGGGAAGAAAAGAGAAAAAACGGAATGTACGAGGGTTTTAAGGCTTTTATTTTCGTTTCACAATCTCTTCCTAACGCAGTTCGGAAATCGGAGGAAAGTGAACCGTAAAACAGTGAAGCGGCTCGTCTAATTATAGAGCGGATGTCGGTTCGGAAATGTCGCTGGAATCTGGTGACTCCGGGTGATGCTGTGGAGGGATCGAATTAAATGTTTTTATTAGGCGTAACATGAGATTTTAGAACACACACACACACGCACAAAGGTTCATGAATGGTGGAGTGTTGCTCTTGCTCTTCGCGCAGAAGGCTGAAGAAGCGAACCATGAGATTGAAAGTGAATCCCGTATCCATGCATCGGGCATCGCGTGGTGCGTCACCAGTACCAGGGACACCGATAGGACGACCTTTAATGGTGCTACAGTTTGTACCGAACAGCTGGTAGCTTTTACGTTCTACAGGCATTTGTCGCTTCTCCAGGCCGTATCGGCCTGTAACTGTTCTGTCAATATGGTCAAACACACATAGACACCCTCAAGGTTGGTTTGGTTGGTAGTGCCGATTTAATTAAAACCATTCGGCACCGAATTTCTCGAATGTTCGCTTTGCAATCTGTTGCAATAAAATGTACGGTGTCAGATGCGGACGTGGTTCTGGTTTTTAATAAAAATCCGGTCGCCTAATGTAGGACGCTTTTAAAAGGTAAACAGAATGTGTCAAACAGTAATTAAGTTCTGTTCCGATAGTGCTCCATTTTAGGATATCTCTATGTGTGTAGAGTTGGTGTTAATATTTTCCCGATAATTGGGTCGTATGCTTGCTTAAGTCTGTGTTTTGTGTGTGTGGATTAACTATTAAAATGTAGATTTTTGTACAATTATTTCTTGAATATTTGGTAGATCTTCTTTGTCGTTGATCCTACAACCTCAGAAGATCTTGATCTGCCATCTGGGGCTTCCTTGACTTGATAGACCTTTTGATGGATAGTCTGTTCAACGAACGGCGAGTCGCATTAGCTAGATATTGACTTAAAATCTCGGAAGATATCTGAGTTATCATAACCTAAACTATAAATGGAGTTTAAATGGGTCTATGTGAAGTAGCATTCCGTACAACTCGCAGATAAACATTGTACCCTTCACGACCACCATTTAATGCCCAACGTACAACCAATACACCATCGTCCGATCGTGACTGAAACCGAGAGATCTCCGCACCTCAATTTGCCGTCTTATTTTGTCTATCCTCAGCAGTTTGTGTGTGTCTGTCGGCAGCGCTTTTCTTTGTCCACCGAACTGGGGCAAATTCATTAGACCTGCTCTGGAAGATTGCTGCTGCTGATGCTGCTGTTGATTGTCGTAGACTTTTATTTTTTCACCTTCACCTTTCGCTAACCTCCTTACGCGGACCGGAGCGAAGAAAGGAAGACGGCAACAAAAAAAAAACAACTCTAAACGACACGGTACCAGCAAACTCATTTGTCGAAGGTTAGTGTATCGTACAGTGTGGGTTCGCCAAAAAAAAAAAACGGAAAAGACCACAAATTGGGGAACAGAAAAATGGTCTATGTATCTGGAGAAGGAATCAAAACCAAAACCCCTCCGAAAAAAAAAGGAAACGGGTAGAATCTGTCCGCAAAAAAACAAGCAAACGCCACGGCAGACTTGAGTAGCTAATGTCCACAAATTAGTGGGCTTCTAATCGTTACCCAAACCAATACACCAAACTTTGGGCCCTCCCCCGTGTACAATGTTCTGCCACTTGGCAGGCTTTTTTTCTCGTCAAGGGTACGCAAGAAACCACCGACAACTCTCAGCAAATGAACAGCAGCTTCCGTACTGCGGGAGAGAACTGCCGAGGTGAGAAAAAAGAAAACTATCTCCACAAACACCCCGACCACGATGACGACGACAAAGAGCTTTGTGTTGGCCCCGCATGAAAAACACCAAAAAGCGAATTGTGGCCGCCGGAATGGTGTGGTGCTTCCGAGCCGAAAAAAAACCCTTCTAACTTTCGACTTTGTTTTCACTGATCACTACCCCCGGGTGGGAGCTGTTATTGTTGTTCTGCTCTTTATATCTTCCCCAAACACGACACACCGGGCTTAGCGTTCACCGGGCAGGCAATTGCCATCTGCGGGCAGCTGTTGGTGTTATGTACGTTGTGCGGATGATGTGGGTTCTAAGTCTATCCCCCAACCGTTCGTTTGAGGGATCAATTTTGGAGTTGTCGTGGATTTGTGGGGCAAATCCCAAACCTCCTTCACCCAACCCTAGATATGTCCGGCATGGAAATTCAATCAATCAAATCGAATCGCGGCACAGTTGCTGCTG
>KZ061606.1:300418-311879 GCA_002091835.1 Anopheles maculatus
TTTAAGGCTTTTATTTTCGTTTCACAATCTCTTCCTAACGCAGTTCGGAAATCGGAGGAAAGTGAACCGTAAAACAGCCAAAGAGTGGCGCGGTGTAGATGCTTTGGCTACAGTGAAGCGGCTCGTCTAATTATAGAGCGGATGTCGGTTCGGAAATGTCGCTGGAATCTGGTGACTCCGGGTGATGCTGTGGAGGGATCGAATTAAATGTTTTTATTAGGCGTAACATGAGATTTTAGAACACACACACACACGCACAAAGGTTCATGAATGGTGGAGTGTTGCTCTTGCTCTTCGCGCAGAAGGCTGAAGAAGCGAACCATGAGATTGAAAGTGAATCCCGTATCCATGCATCGGGCATCGCGTGGTGCGTCACCAGTACCAGGGACACCGATAGGACGACCTTTAATGGTGCTACAGTTTGTACCGAACAGCTGGTAGCTTTTACGTTCTACAGGCATTTGTCGCTTCTCCAGGCCGTATCGGCCTGTAACTGTTCTGTCAATATGGTCAAACACACATAGACACCCTCAAGGTTGGTTTGGTTGGTAGTGCCGATTTAATTAAAACCATTCGGCACCGAATTTCTCGAATGTTCGCTTTGCAATCTGTTGCAATAAAATGTACGGTGTCAGATGCGGACGTGGTTCTGGTTTTTAATAAAAATCCGGTCGCCTAATGTAGGACGCTTTTAAAAGGTAAACAGAATGTGTCAAACAGTAATTAAGTTCTGTTCCGATAGTGCTCCATTTTAGGATATCTCTATGTGTGTAGAGTTGGTGTTAATATTTTCCCGATAATTGGGTCGTATGCTTGCTTAAGTCTGTGTTTTGTGTGTGTGGATTAACTATTAAAATGTAGATTTTTGTACAATTATTTCTTGAATATTTGGTAGATCTTCTTTGTCGTTGATCCTACAACCTCAGAAGATCTTGATCTGCCATCTGGGGCTTCCTTGACTTGATAGACCTTTTGATGGATAGTCTGTTCAACGAACGGCGAGTCGCATTAGCTAGATATTGACTTAAAATCTCGGAAGATATCTGAGTTATCATAACCTAAACTATAAATGGAGTTTAAATGGGCCTATGTGAAGTAGCATTCCGTACAACTCGCAGATAAACATTGTACCCTTCCCGACCACCATTTAATGCCCAACGTACAACCAATACACCATCGTCCGATCGTGACTGAAACCGAGAGATCTCCGCACCTCAATTTGCCGTCTTATTTTGTCTATCCTCAGCAGTTTGTGTGTGTCTGTCGGCAGCGCTTTTCTTTGTCCACCGAACTGGGGCAAATTCATTAGACCTGCTCTGGAAGATTGCTGCTGCTGATGCTGCTGTTGATTGTCGTAGACTTTTATTTTTTCACCTTCACCTTTCGCTAACCTCCTTACGCGGACCGGAGCGAAGAAAGGAAGACGGCAACAACAAAAAAAAACACTCTAAACGACACGGTACCAGCAAACTCATTTGTCGAAGGTTAGTGTATCGTACAGTGTGGGTTCGCCAAAAAAAAAAAACGGAAAAGACCACAAATTGGGGAACAGAAAAATGGTCTATGTATCTGGAGAAGGAATCAAAACCAAAACCCCTCCGAAAAAAAAAGGAAACGGGTAGAATCTGTCCGCAAAAAAACAAGCAAACGCCACGGCAGACTTGAGTAGCTAATGTCCACAAATTAGTGGGCTTCTAATCGTTACCCAAACCAATACACCAAACTTTGGGCCCTCCCCCGTGTACAATGTTCTGCCACTTGGCAGGCTTTTTTTCTCGTCAAGGGTACGCAAGAAACCACCGACAACTCTCAGCAAATGAACAGCAGCTTCCGTACTGCGGGAGAGAACTGCCGAGGTGAGAAAAAAGAAAACTATCTCCACAAACACCCCGACCACGATGACGACGACAAAGAGCTTTGTGTTGGCCCCGCATGAAAAACACCAAAAAGCGAATTGTGGCCGCCGGAATGGTGTGGTGCTTCCGAGCCGAAAAAAAACCCTTCTAACTTTCGACTTTGTTTTCACTGATCACTACCCCCGGGTGGGAGCTGTTATTGTTGTTCTGCTCTTTATATCTTCCCCAAACACGACACACCGGGCTTAGCGTTCACCGGGCAGGCAATTGCCATCTGCGGGCAGCTGTTGGTGTTATGTACGTTGTGCGGATGATGTGGGTTCTAAGTCTATCCCCCAACCGTTCGTTTGAGGGATCAATTTTGGAGTTGTCGTGGATTTGTGGGGCAAATCCCAAACCTCCTTCACCCAACCCTAGATATGTCCGGCATGGAAATTCAATCAATCAAATCGAATCGCGGCACAGTTGCTGCTGCGACCGTAGTGATCGAGAACAAAATCCAATCCATTTTGGAGAACTCGCCATAGAACGCAGTTGGCGAACGTTGCTCTCCCCAGCGGGAGATGTGTGTGTGTGAGTGTGGTTCGTATAAAATTAATTTGATCGTGGCGAGTGATCCTCTCCCCAACGGCGTTGCCGGCCTACGCGTTTCGTGTACCGTGTTTTTGCTGGCAAGTGATCGCAGCAACAGGCGTGGAAAAAGGTTCTAAAACACGCTAATGATCGTTCGAAAACGAATGCGCAAATGTTGTGTGCTGTTCCAGGTGGTGGTGTTTCGAGAGTGTTTCGGATGCGGATCACGCGGAATTTTGGGAGTACCGGAAACTTGGTAAAAAGGGTTTTACGACTACTGGCGAGGGAAAAACCAAGTGTTTAATGAGATTGAAATTGTTCTACGCATTCTACTCTGTTACGCCCGCATTTCGACCCCAATGTGCATGACCTTTAACGATGATTAAACGGTTAATTCCTCGTTATTGAAGATGAGCGCCTTTTTCGTTTTCGGCAATCATCCACGATATGATGATGCGGAGATTATCGTGTTGCGTGCACATCGCGGAAAACGATTCGCTTCGGAGTTGCGGTGCGTGATGTGATGCCTGCTGCTCTGGTGTAAGTGATGAAACTAATGTGAATCGCAAGCATACTGCCTGCTGAGCTGCTTTGTTTCTGGTTAACTAAACCCCGGGGGAGTTCGGTTTTGGTTCCGTTAGCTCCCGATGTGGTCGATTTTTGGAAAGGAACCAAACTTCAAGTTGTCTCACCTGTTCGTATGCCGAACAGCCGATCGGTGATCATTAGCAAAATAAAGGGGTTGTAAGAGAATCGTTCTTTTGTTGGGGAAGAACATGTCGATGGCCATCGACCATTTGCGGTACTTTTGGTGCGGTGCTATTGACATCATCGAAACTGACGACCGCGGACAATTGCCGGACCACGAAGCTGCTAATGAATTTCTAGCGTTTGCAAGAGTGCGAGAACTGAACTGATCCAAGAATGGGGAAATCGCGCTTGACCTGCATTCGCCGTGCGGCTGCTGTGTACATAATGGTTTTGCGGGCCTTCTGCTGCTTGCAACTCAGCCGTAGAGATCTACAATTTCGATCCAATTTATAGCTGCCGCTAGCTAATGGGTGGTTCCCCAGCTGCACTATTAGAGCAACTTAAATTTGAAACCTCTTCAAAACTGACAACTCGAGGAAGGTCTAGAGCACAAGCTCGTTTTCGGTTCATTTTACCTGTTTCTTATTGAGCGAGTGGTAAGTTCTCCAATTTCAAGCCTGATATTGTGCAATAGTTCGACACCGAGACGAATTCGTCTGGGTCCTGCAAACCTTGAAGGACCGAACCGACTCAGCCAGCAAAAAAAGAGGAGCGAACTCTTCACTGATTGTTGTTTGAAGGCGGTTCGTAATTAAGTGTGACATTTTTGCATCCCAACATATATTCCCGAGTACCTGGACGATCCGCTAACGGTTACACATGTCTCCTGCTTCCCAAAAAAGGGTCTCATAGGCCGTGCGGCAAACAAAACCCGTACAGGGAAACCTTTATCGCACACCTCGGGGCAAAGGGATCTCAAGATTTAATCAAGGTTCGTACGGTGTCGGGGCCCAAAAAAAAAAGGCGGACATTATGAAATGGAATATGTGCTCGGTCTCATATTTTTCTCCCAACAAACCACTCACTCTAGGGTAAGACGGCACAACAAAACGGACCGTGCTTCCTCCGATACCGCCGTGTGGCAAATCGGGCGGCCGAAAACATTGAAACCTAATGCGAAATAAGTCTTCGCCACGGCGCAACATGATTGGATTTCGGTTTAGCCGCTGGCTGGCAGCCTGTATAGCAGAAGAGGCCTTCATTTTACTGTGGAATGTGGAGCCAAGCAAGCCACAAATGAGAGCATCGTGCAGATCGAGCGAAGAAGCTCGCAGACACGCCAGCAACGATGATGATGATGATGATGAGGAGGTTGCGTAGCATCGTTTTGGGGCAAGAAGATCTGGCCGCTCTGCATAATGTTTGGGCATGTTTGGCGTGATCGGTGGCTTTGAGAAATGGCGAAACCTCGATCATGTTTTTCCATCTTCAAACTCTTCATCATCGATACACTCTCCTCACTCTTGGAGCATTGAAAACAACGAAAAAGGGTGGCATAATTCGTCTTACACATCGATGACTCATGGTGGGCGCCCGTTTGGGTTTTCGGCGGTGGTGTTGGTTGAATTCCTTTTCTCGCTCTTTTTTTGTGTTCTCGTCAGCTCGTTTAGATAAAGAGTTTTCGGAGAGGTTCGAGTTTTTAGAAGTGGTTTTTTTGCGCTGGCAAATGAGGCACAGCCAATCGACGACCCGCTTGTTGATTAAATGACGCCCATGAATAATGAATGCAATTTTTATGTTTATGAGAAGTGGCCTATGTACAGATCGTTGCTGTTTGGTCATTGCATCGGCCACCCGAAGCGGCAGGCACTTAGTTTAATTAAGCTAACAGCCTATAAAATCCGACTCGACCCGAAGCCAAGTGGCCAAGTGGCAGCTAATAAGTCCTCACCGTACAGAACGGGCATACCCAAGATACAGAAGAAGACGCACTTGACGCAAGCAACACAGATCCTTTATGCTCTTCAACAGCATCTGTTGCTTGCTTCAGTTAGTAGGAGCACACATACGAACCGAGAAAGTGGCCATGTCTGAAGAAAGTGAACGCGCACGATGGGAGAAGGTTATTGTTTCCATTGTATTACGACATTCGTGACATCTTCTCTTAGACATCCCACAATTGGTGGATGCGCAGCTTTAGTGCGTGTGCACCACTTTGAAAGGTTTATGGCGATGTTGATGGTTGCATAAAAATACGCCCCAAACATCCTTATGACACTCTCTTGGCGGTGAAGATCGTCTTGCGAAATGGGAAACACTAGAAACACAACAACAACAGGGAGGATGCGGTACAACCAGTTTTATGTGCAAGCCATAATGTGAGCGAAGATCCGGTAATGATTTTTGTAAAGCAAATAACCTTCGACCAATGTGCACACATGGTGGTGGCCATTTTTTGGGAGAGGTTTCGTAGAGAGAGAGGCAGAGAGGCTTTAAAAATACAGGGTGTCATAAATGTTTCGCAAGTCCGTTGGGATTTATGTGTCCCTGTAGAGGGTCATTCCGGGGTTGAAGAAATCTATTAAAGAATTTCAAGAAGGAATATTTAATGTATTCTGAATAATGAATGGATTCTATTGTTCCCGAAGTATTTGTAATTCCTGTCAAAAGTTTTCCGATATTATTCAAAATGAGTCACTAAAATGCTCAGGAACATTCGTTTCTGTTCGTATGGAGCAAGATTTAAGGAATGTTCTATTGCCAGAGCATAGTCCTTAATCTTAGGATGGCCTGTACAAGCTGATGAACGTCTTACGCCATTAATTGATTGAAATTATTTTTTTAAAAGACTTCTTGAACACTTCCGAACACACTCAAAGTCTAACTCTAGGAACAATTCTTAGTTTAACATAAAATAATAGGTTTATAGGATAAAAATCCTCTACCTTATTGATAAAGAATTGAGCATCACTCACTTCTGCAAACGATCGAATCCAATCATAGCGTTGATTGTCTGAAAAAACAGCTCAAAACTCACACCCAGCGTGTACTCTGGTACCCGTAAGGTTGATTTCCAATTTAACCTCACCGTGACACGGATTCTTCCGGTTACATTATGCAGACATTCTTGGAAGGTTCAGGGCTCAACATGCTCACAGCGTGAAAAGGTGCAAACTGCAGGAGAAGTAGACAAGAACGAAGTAAAACCCCTACAAGGAACCAACTATTACGCCATCATCTTCAACCTTGTTGGTGGCGCAGTCGAGGTCGAGGAAAGGTTAAAAAAAAGGAATCGGAACCGTACTCACGCACACACTCCGCTGACACACACTCACACAGAGTTCCACGATGACATACTTTTGTTTCGGTACAGCCAAGCAGCCGAGACCACCCTTCGTGTCCCTTTGCTTATATCCTTGAATGCTAACAATCGGAATTCAAGGACACAGGTCTCCGGATTGGCGTAAGACTGAAGTTTTTTTTTGTCTCTGGCTGATTGCATGTCGTCGTGGCCATTTGAGTGTGTGTTGCTCGTGCTGTTTTTATCGTCGTTTTGTGTAATCGCCTGCGTGAGTAATCGTTCTGCCGTAGCTCTGATGGCGCTGTTGTGATTCATTTATGGATGGGATATGTCCACAAGCGGTGGGTTTTTAATGAAGGATTGAAAGGATGCAGACAGCACCGGGCGTTGGTGGACATAAAACGGCAATTACATTTGTGTTTTCCTTTGCTCGGAGAATGCTCCACAAACGATAGATCCTAGATGGCGAAGGACTCTTTCTTTCTTTTATTAATAGACATATGTTTACCACAAAGCTGGATACTCAGTCTTTTTACTCCAGTTCCGCATACTAGAGTCCTCAGAATTTCTACAAACCGAGCACGCTGTTTGTGTTACAATCGCGCTCTCGATCTGTCTGGCTCGTGTTCGTGCAATCTAAAATGAATATCAAATCAAGCGAGAATCGTTTCCCCGCGTTATCACGTCACCACCAGGAAGGTGATGGCGCTCGTAAGGTGAAAGCATCCGGGGAGCATGCTCTTGTTGGAGCGAGATTGTTGTGAAAAATCACCTCCATACCGAAAGGGCGCCAACGTTGACGATTCCCCGGGTTTTATAGGAATGTGAAGTTTCCCGACAGAACAGCGCACAGTTATCTCTCTAATCAGCTTATTTTTCAATCATGTCAACTATTTACATGATTTTCCTATTTTCCCCGACTCGTCGACATGCCGACATACACAGCCACAGTATTTTTTTTTTCATCTCCAGCCATCGTGAGCGTACGTTTCGTGGAACTAGTGCGGTGCTGACTGTCGACCTACATTTGTCGTGTGCACGGGATTGGGAAAATGTCAGAAAATCGGTTCAAGCTCCGTACCTATCCCACGTTCGAACGGATCCTTCCTGACCGGTCGTTATTTGAATTCGCCCAGCGGATTGAGTTGCTATAGCATCGTTTGGAAAATCACGACTTTCGCAGTCACCGTCAAGCGGCCCGGCGTTGAAATGGGATTTATTTTCGCACACGATGCACCTGTCCGCAGAGAATTAATAAGGTTAGGAATCAACGATCGCCGATCTTCCCTCTGTGCGGGAATACGGGGTGGTTACGCGATTGCGCTCAGGGAGCTGGACGCTCCAAAAGCAATCGAAAGTGGTTGTGTGTTGTGTGCGGAGAAACTGCATCCGTTCGCGTTCGGTTTGGATAATTATGAAACGCTTCTTCTCACGGTGGGTGCACGTAACGACTTTAGGGCGCTATGGAAAGGTGGTCATAGTTGAGTGGAGTTTTGTGGGAGGGGAGGAGGCAGATGGGAAAATGGAAAACAGGAAAAATGCGTGCAGTAGAAGAAGCGGTCGCTGTTAGGCGAACCGTCGTCGTCGCCACATGACTAGAGAGCGGCCGGATGTTGCACGGTTGCACGGTTGTGGTTCTTGATTTAGGCAGTCAAGTAGAACAAAACCGTCCATGCGGTACGGCAATTCTTAGTCATCACACTCAAGCGCGGGCTGAAGTGTATGATTCATACTGGTGCGATCGGAAAATAAAGCGAACGGTCTTGAATAGTGAAAGGGACAATATGGTTCGTTTTTATTAATAATAATACGTTGTAATTGAATTTTTCGATTAGGCGAATTTTGGCGGACTAAAGTGTTCCTTGAGCACCAGATTAAATCTCAATATTCCTTCAATTGACCTTGTTGACGCCATCGTGTAGTCCCATGCTCAATGAATCTAAAATCCTGCTTTCGGCCTTTAATTACGTTCCAATCCGCCTCACTTGTTATTAGAGCAGGCGCGTGATGGCACAACGTCCTCATCGTCATCGCCAGGATAAATATTAAATTTTCGCAATTCGCTTCGATCACGTAAGTGTGTCATCTTCCCAGACTCGGCCGCTTTTCCCTCAACGAACTTCATTAAATCAAGCATCTCAATATTATTTTCTCGTGGCAGTTTTGTGGAGAGAACGTGGCACAGCAAAAGGCAGTAAATTTATTCACCCCTCGTCTTGCTTAGTACTCTCGGCCAGCCAGGAAGGCCACTATTATGGCGTATTTTATCTCCCACGATCGAACAACGGAGCGTGGTGGGTTTGGTCCGGATTCGCGCATTGGTCACGTGACCGATACGAATTATTTGCCAGCGGTATGTGATAAGCAATTACTGGGTACAGGCTTGTACATCCGGCACAAAGAAAATGATGTTGATGCTAGGGTCCCTTTCTGATTAAATTCCACCCCCGGAGGCTACACCGGCGCACCAGCGCATACTGAAAACCTAAATCACACGAATTAGTTTCTTTGTCCCTTGTACGCTGTATGGGGCATTGCATCTTCGTGGCACACACCTTATCGAACGTCGTTGAATGTCTTCCGGCAGGCGGCACTGGTTAGAATCTAAAGAGCATTAGGAGGAGGTAGAATTCAATGGTAACTTCATGCTTGGTATCCCATATAGTCATCCGCAAGACTAGGGGGGGTTAGATTGAATTTCCCGTATTCACTTTTCCAATGTCCTTTTTCCGAAATAGAACCTCCAGTAGAACCGTTCCTTGGTTCCTTGGGACGAGCGAAAGGTTTTTGGGGTCTAAAATCCCGCTTGCCAGGTTGCGAGTTTAACACCCAGCGCTTAATGGCGTATCAACTAACATCCTTCCCGGGAGTTTCCCTGTTTTCACCTTTGCTCACCACACTGCCGTTGCGTTGAGCATCCCGTTAGGGATTAGTTAGGTTTTGCATTCACCGCCCAGGGTTTTCTTATTCGAGCGAGTTCGAGTCGGTATTAAATTTCCAAATATTTGTCGAACGCTGATGACACGGTGGCAACATTAAGGACGAGGTGTGTGTGTGTATGCTGGAGGTATCATGTTACCCGTGTGTTCACGGTTCGTTCATGTTTGTGGCAAACACGTGGCGTGCAAGATAAGGATGGAAGGAGATTGTGTTATCTACCGTGCGATAGTTGCACCTTCCACAAAAACTGGGACAAGTTAGGGCAGAAGTTGATAAAACTATTGGTAGAAGGATAAAGATTGGATGAGAAGAGTTTAATGTACAGGAGTTGTTAGATCATTTGGCAAGAATAATATGTTTTCCTGGGTTTTTGTTTAACGTTTACTTAACCTAAATGGTTCCTCAAACTTTTCCACTGCTTTCAAACGCAAAAAAATATGTTCCAAGAAGTACAAACGTGTCCCGAAAAAGAAACTACAATGATTTAAGAGTATTAAATTAAAATAATCAGTCATTTTGTGTTGCATTTTAGTAGATGAAGATGGAAGGATTTATCAGAATCTATAATTCTGATTGTTCGAAGTTATAGGCAACAATTGTTATATCAGCTTTGGAACTTCATCAGACATCAGAAATTGGAACTTAATTGGATGATTTAAGTGCTATGCTTTTCTAAAGTGTTGTTATTCCTGCGAAATCATCTGGAAAATCTTGTATTAATATTCATGTAGTGAAAATAACTTGTTAACAGCATCATAACATATGTTCAGAAGCGTGAGCCATCTCCCCCGTCCAACGAAAAGTAATGAAAGTAGAAGAAAATCCATTGACCTTGTGATAATTATGGTTCGGCTCTGCTTGTTTTCATCAATTCCATCAACATTACTACATATCAATAACAAACGTGCTTTAATTCAATCACAACGCTATGCTCTTTCGATTTTTAATCCGAACGGTGTGTACCATCGGAAGGTCATTTTGGGGGAAAGCAAACCGATCAGGTGAAGCAAACATGCTGCCGCTGCTGCTGCCCGAGAGATGCCACGGTTCAACAAACGGGGGCGCAGTAGATTTTGTGTGAATGGTGTGAAAAATTAGATACGATCATAATCGAGTGAAAGTTCACCAGTTTCCAGCAATCTCTAGGGTGGCGAGCGTGATGTACCCCCCCACTCGGTGAAAGGGTAATGAACTTGAAATGTCATTAATGTGTTCACCACCAACCCGTTTAGTGTAGGGATGGGTAGAATGCATCGGCAAGCTCTTAGCATGCCAATAACACCAGCTCACCATAGTTTTGTTGCCATAAACCCTGCAAACTGCAGTGACTTTTGTGGTCACGGTTGAGCGGATGCCTGCCTAGCTCATAAACACCTTCTTGATGGTTGTCGCGGTTGTCTCCGCAGTTGCTCGTTCGGTGTCGTTCCTTTGTGATGGAGCGTTTTGCAAATGAATGTTACAGGTTACGATTTTACTTATTTACGAGACACATTTTACAGTTTGCATCATCCCATCCATCCAGTGGTGAAAGTGCTGCATCTGGATTTCCTTTTCACACCCGATGGTGATTAAACGCGACCGAGTGTGTGGAAATGATTCCCCGATAGTGAGCGACACATACACACGATTTTGACACCTCTATTTCCTCGGTGGAGTTTAAATGGCCATTACTGGGAACGATATCGACCTCGGGCGTAAATCCTAACGCAATCGATCGATGGTCGTACACCGAAAGGTCATTAGCTTTAGCCATGAGGAAATCGGGACTTTGGAATGGGTAACGTATCAAATTTCATGTGGGGTGGAAACACCCGGGAAATGGTTTTCCCCGTTAGCTTAGCACAGGATAAGGCGTTGGATGGAGACGTTTGTTTCTGTGTCGTAAGTCGTAAAAAAGATTATCTGGAACTGTTCATAAACGCAACCAACGTGTCTTGTTTGTTGAATGCCCGACTAATCTCTTTTCATGTTTCCAGTTCACTCACATTGCGCTGCGATCGATCGGTTTGCGGAACTACCAAGAATGTTATAGATGTTCCTGCTCCATGCATGTCAGGGACTGCTGCTGCACTTTTGAAATGCGCTTATCATTCTCGGCAACAAACAAGTAGTTTCGTGGAATTACGTTACAGCAAGTGCAGTTCTTCGTGTCACGTGAGCATATAAATCATGAGGCATTTAATTTTTCATTCCTCGCGTTGTATAAAGTGGCCCCTTCGTCGCGGACATGCTACATGTTCATTAGTGCTCGGAACCATTA
>KZ061606.1:312130-342385 GCA_002091835.1 Anopheles maculatus
TACAGGAGTTGTTAGATCATTTGGCAAGAATAATATGTTTTCCTGGGTTTTTGTTTAACGTTTACTTAACCTAAATGGTTCCTCAAACTTTTCCACTGCTTTCAAACGCAAAAAAATATGTTCCAAGAAGTACAAACGTGTCCCGAAAAAGAAACTACAATGATTTAAGAGTATTAAGTTAAAATAATCAGTCATTTTGTGTTGCATTTTAGTAGATGAAGATGGAAGGATTTATCAGAATCTATAATTCTGATTGTTCGAAGTTATAGGCAGCAATTGTTATATCAGCTTTGGAACTTCATCAGACATCAGAAATTCTAACTTAATTGGATGATTTAAGTGCTATGCTTTTCTAAAGTGTTGTTATTCCTGCGAAATCATCTGGAAAATCTTGTATTAATATTCATGTAGTGAAAATAACTTGTTAACTTGCATCATAACATATGTTCAGAAGTGTGAGCCATCTCCCCCGACCAACGAAAAGTAATGAAAGTCGAAGAAAATCCATTGACCTTGTGATAATTATGGTTCGACTCTGCTTGTTTTCATCAATTCCATCAACATTACTACATATCAATAACAAACGTGCTTTAATTCAATCACAACGCTATGCTCTTTCGATTTTTAATCCGAACGGTGTGTACCATCGGAAGGTCATTTTGGGGGAAAGCAAACCGATCAGGTGAAGCAAACATGCTGCCGCTGCTGCTGCCCGAGAGATGCCACGGTTCAACAAACGGGGGCGCAGTAGATTTTGTGTGAATGGTGTGAAAAATTAGATACGATCATAATCGAGTGAAAGTTCACCAGTTTCCAGCAATCTCTAGGGTGGCGAGCGTGATGTACCCCCCCACTCGGTGAAAGGGTAATGAACTTGAAATGTCATTAATGTGTTCACCACCAACCCGTTTAGTGTAGGGATGGGTAGAATGCATCGGCAAGCTCTTAGCATGCCAATAACACCAGCTCACCATAGTTTTGTTGCCATAAACCCTGCAAACTGCAGTGACTTTTGTGGTCACGGTTGAGCGGATGCCTGCCTAGCTCATAAACACCTTCTTGATGGTTGTCGCGGTTGTCTCCGCAGTTGCTCGTTCGGTGTCGTTCCTTTGTGATGGAGCGTTTTGCAAATGAATGTTACAGGTTACGATTTTACTTATTTACGAGACACATTTTACAGTTTGCATCATCCCATCCATCCAGTGGTGAAAGTGCTGCATCTGGATTTCCTTTTCACACCCGATGGTGATTAAATGCGACCGAGTGTGTGGAAATGATTCCCCGATAGTGAGCGACACATACACACGATTTTGACACCTCTATTTCCTCGGTGGAGTTTAAATGGCCATTACTGGGAACGATATCGACCTCGGGCGTAAATCCTAACGCAATCGATCGATGGTCGTACACCGAAAGGTCATTAGCTTTAGCCATGAGGAAATCGGGACTTTGGAATGGGTAACGTATCAAATTTCATGTGGGGTGGAAACACCCGGGAAATGGTTTTCCCCGTTAGCTTAGCACAGGATAAGGCGTTGGATGGAGACGTTTGTTTCTGTGTCGTAAGTCGTAAAAAAGATTATCTGGAACTGTTCATAAACGCAACCAACGTGTCTTGTTTGTTGAATGCCCGACTAATCTCTTTTCATGTTTCCAGTTCACTCACATTGCGCTGCGATCGATCGGTTTGCGGAGAACTACCAAGAATGTTATAGATGCTCCTGCTCCATGCATGTTAGGGACTGCTGCTGCACTTTTGAAATGCGCTTATCATTCTCGGCAACAAACAAGTAGTTTCGTGGAATTTCGTTACACCAAGTGCGGTTCTTCGTGTCACGTGAGGGTATAAATCATGGGGCATTTAATTTTTCATTCCTCACGTTGTATAAAGTGGCCCCTTCGCCGCGGACATGCTACATGTTCATTAGTGCTCGGAACCATTACCCTGTTTTGTAACATCACCACAGTGCCATCGGGATAGCGTTACTAGTTCCTGGAAGGTGGAAACACTGAGCTAAATTACACCTACTCACGATATCATTGGTAGGAAACTGTTATCATTGGTTTTTGTGTTTTCCTGCTGAAAGGTTTTTGTGTGGTGTTTGTTAGAATGATCCTTTTACAGCGATTTTATATGGAATTTATTTTCTAAAGTATTCCGAAAACCACTCCAATAACACTTACTGCAATATTAATTCCACATGACATGAGGTTGTAATGAAACATGAGCTCCGCTATTCTAGAACAAGCACTTACTTTAGACGCCCAGTAGTCCCCCTATCCACTTGATCATCGATGAGCACCGCGAATGTGTCTCGGGAGAGATCCGAAGACCGACAGCATTAGCTAAAACTGACGCACAACACACGACATTGATTATGCTAACGAGAAGCTACATTATCGCTCCAATGAGCGTGTGCGTTGTCCCAAGTCTCATCGACTTCCGTTCCAAAGTGGTTCCGATCTCGTGTGAGACCCCCTCATTTCAATAACAAGACAATCGAATTAAAGTTAATGGCACACTCGTGATTGTGACATGGCCGCCTCGAGGATGGATTCTCCCGAGGATGCTGTAAGAAGCACTATTGGGAGCAGGTTACCAGCACCAGCAGGCCACACCAACGTGTGTAGTGCATTAATTATACAAACCATCTTTCTATCGCAACCCAAGGCCATCGTCCGGTGGCGGCAGGGTTCGTTAATTGAAAGCGCAACGGCGTGACAAAGAAGGTGAGCGAGAATTCTTTTTCCATTTTGTGGCTGGAATCGATGCACCCGAGATGCATCCCGTCGTATCCTCCTTGTACGGTTGGGGAAGAATTGCATTGCATTGCCATGCCATGATGAGCATCATTATATCTCCGGGAGTCGTCGTCGTCGTCGTCGTCAACTTGACATGATTTCTCGCACCTTGCCGTCTTTCGCTTCCAGCCAGGCGGGAAGAAAGGTTCTACTAGCAGCGAACGGCATATATCGTACCACGGTTTAAGTTCGCGTTCTTCGACGAGTGCAATTATCTCAAAAAGTGGGCATTCAACAGGTTTTTTTTTCGCGTTATTGTTTCTTCAAAAAAAGCGAAGGTGCAGCAGCAGCCAGCGTCACGAGTGCAATTTTTGTGCCGGGAATAGTGCCGCAGCGTTAAAACAAGTGCAAAAAAGAAGACCGGGAGCTTAAATATTTTTCCCACTTTCGTGTCTGAAGGTGGCAGTGGAGTAGCACACTCATCGAGAAGCAACCGAGAGAGAGAGAGAGATTGCGAAAAAAGTAGCCTTCAACGATCAGGCCTGGAATGCTTCAGCCCGACACTTCATCAGCAACGAGGAACAGGCGTTCCAGCGCGCATATCAACAAACGGCTTTGGTGGAAAGCGTTCTTTTTTCGCGTATCGCCTACTTGCGCTACGTTTCGCGTCACACAAGAACCATCTCGACACAGCAACCAGTTTTTTGTGTTGCGCACCGTTTCCAACATCACTACCACCAACCAGAGTTTGCCCCACAGGATTTTGCTCCAATTTTCACCTTCTTTGTAGCAGCCGGTGACAAGGTGCGCCCGCTCACATGGTAAGCAAGAGCCGCATTTTCGTGACATTCTTGTATTTTTATTTTGGATTTTCTCATCTTCCTTAAGTCAACACCATTCCGCCGTGTCGGGCTGGTTAATATTGCTTTGCTTAACACTTTTTTCGGGGTTGCCGTGGTTTTTTTTTTCGGTGTACGTAATTTTTGCATTTTTATTTTGACATTTGAGAGCGTCTCTTGTCATAGTAGCGGTAGTAGTAATAGGGGAGGGATGTAAAGAATGTCACCATGCTCTGCTTAAGCTTCAACTCTTCTTTCCGGTGGTTTAACCACCTGGCAGTCGGAGAGTGCTTGAAGCGGGCCAAATAAGAACAGAACAAATCTCGTAATGAAGAGAGAACTTCTGGTTACAAGTGGCAACTTGAAGTGAAGTGGCCAATTTAGCTTGTGTTTGTGTGTTAGACCGCATGGAGGAAGGAATTAATGGCAATTTATTTCTTATTGCTCACAGTTACTGTGCTGCAAGCGCATTAAATAATGTTCCGAAGAAGTATAGACTGACGTTGTTGAGGATTTAATTGGAATTATTAGTTATTGGAGTGGTTCTTAATACGGCTTAATTAAATTAAAGCAAATTTGACATTGATTGTTGGGGCTGCTACTGTGAGTTTGTATGTGAACGATTCGCGAGATGATTTAGGTTGTTTCACCTGTCCGGATCGAAAAATTCGTTATTTAAACGTTGAAGGCCTTCTGTTACGAATGACTCTTAGAATTACGCGTGCCGTAAATACCGTAACAACAACAGTCGGTGCTGTGTGTGGCTTCCTACTTCTGAAAAGTGGACAACAGCGGAAGCACAATTCGGCGGCTTCTGACCGGTGAGCTACCGGAAAACCTTGTACCCTCCCTTCTTTCCGGTGGTTTAACCACCTGGCAGTCGGAGAGTGCTTGAAGCGGGCCAAATAAGAACAGAACAAATCTCGTAATGAAGAGAGAACTTCTGGTTACAAGTGGCAACTTGAAGTGAAGTGGCCAATTTAGCTTGTGTTTGTGTGTTAGACCGCATGGAGGAAGGAATTAATGGCAATTTATTTCTTATTGCTCACAGTTACTGTGCTGCAAGCGCATTAAATAATGTTCCGAAGAAGTATAGACTGACGTTGTTGAGGATTTAATTGGAATTATTAGTTATTGGAGTGGTTCTTAATACGGCTTAATTAAATTAAAGCAAATTTGACATTGATTGTTGGGGCTGCTACTGTGAGTTTGTATGTGAACGATTCGCGAGATGATTTAGGTTGTTTCACCTGTCCGGATCGAAAAATTCGTTATTTAAACGTTGAAGGCCTTCTGTTACGAATGACTCTTAGAATTACGCGTGCCGTAAATACCGTAACAACAACAGTCGGTGCTGTATGTGGCTTCCTGCTTCTGAAAAGTGGACAACAGCGGAAGCACAATTCGGCGGCTTCTGACCGGTGAGCTACCGGAAAACCTTGTACCCTCCTCGGTTTGGAAAACCGTTTCTCAAGTCATCACGCACGATGCGGAAGAGCTCAGCCGTAAGCCCGATTGTTGCTCGGGGTCGGACGCTGTGCTCTGTGTGACCTTCGGGAGGCACAGGAGATGAATGATCGGGGTTGAGAATGAGGTTCATTACATGATGTTTTATGCTTCTTCAATAATTCTTCCCGCTCTGAAGCGGATCCGAAAGTTTTGCAGCTCTAGTCTTGAGGTTCCTCACACTGGAAGGGCTTATGGGATTTCTAGCCACATACGGGCACAAACAAGGGCACGTAGATTGGTATGTGTTGGTGTGTTTGATGAAAACAAGCAGAGCCGAACCATAATTATCACAAGGTCAATGGATTTTCTTCTACTTTCATTACTTTTCGTTGGACGGGGGAGATGGCTCACGCTTCTGAACATATGTTATGATGCTGTTAACAAGTTATTTTCACTACATGAATATTAATACAAGATTTTCCAGATGATTTCGCAGGAATAACAACACTTTAGAAAAGCATAGCACTTAAATCATCCAATTAAGTTAGAATTTCTGATGTCTGATGAAGTTCCAAAGCTGATATAACAATTGCTGCCTATAACTTCGAACAATCAGAATTATAGATTCTGATAAATCCTTCCATCTTCATCTACTAAAATGCAACACAAAATGACTGATTATTTTAAGCAACGAAACAAAAAAGCTGAAAGAATTTTGCCCTTTTCTGGTGCAGGTTTCTGTGTCTCTGTGTGTGGGAAGCGAAACCCGCCTTTGGGCAGTAGCTTTTTCGGAGGAGTCTTTAGCACGCCACACATATCCGCAGAATAAAAAAAGGATGTATTTAACTCTTAAAAATAATAAAATGTTGTTTGCTTTTGTTCTTGTTGTGGCTCCGTCTCTGTCTGCGTTGTTGGGCGAGTTGTGCCAACAATTAACCGCTGAATGGAGGAGGTTCGTTTTTTCGAAGGTCAACAAACTTGGCGCCCAGGGTTTATGAGCCTTAAGGGTCGTGGAAATTATGAATCGGTGACCGTTTTTAATATGTGTTTTCTGTTTTATTTTCGTTTCGTTCGCAGGTAAATATCCATTGCTTCTGTGGCCACCAGGACAGAGAGTTTGTGTGAGAGAGAGCTTTTTGTTGTAAGTAATCCGAAGTATTAATGGTAACAGCAGACTTTAAATGGAGCTGGTATGGCGCAGAAGCTTTATTGCCTGAGTCACAGACCGATTGGAGAGAAAAAAAAAGACACGAAATAGCGTCTCAACTTTACGAGCCACATGCCCATAAAATTGTCCTCAAGGGTAAAACTCTGAGTCTGGGAGTCCTGATGCACCTTTAAAACACCGATCTACGCGTATCACGTCTCTTTGAACGATTGTTTATGGCGGTTTTTAATTGCAGCAATAGCAATACGATATATTGGGTTTAAGCAGCTCATTGAACAGCTTTTGCCCAATAATGTATTCAATGCGCGTGCAAGAAAATTGAATAACGCATACGATCCGTTACTCATCATCATCCAATGGGTAATAAAAATCAGTTGCTGTTCGAAACCAATTGTAACCGACAGTACACAGTATCATCAACCATGATTGGTTCGGGGCTGTACTTAGCTCGCGGTACACGAAGAGTCTGTCTTCTTGCATTATTACACGCTCCAGATCTCGAGAGTCGATAATTTCTACTTAACCAGCCTTTGGTAGGTAAAACGGAAGATCTCAGCAGCAGCAGCAGCAGATGCTGTACCGGCTGGAATAATGAAGAGCCTCTTACGCTTCATAGAATAAGGGATAAATGGAGAAGAACCGAGCAGAACAAGGAAGGAACGCACACACCCACCCTTCCTGGAGAGTTGTGTTTGTTGTACTGTTGGCCCGTGACGTACCTGAGGCCACAGGTATGATCTGCTTTTTTTTTAACAGCGTTTTCCCAAAACGGATAGTAGCATATGGTGTGCGTATTGCTTACACTGCCTTTTGTTGTATCGGTAATGAAGATAAAGATGAACCGTTCGTGTGCAGACAGATCTATTGGAGAAAAATTGCGGCTATTCACCATCAACCAACAACCTCTGAGAGCATTCAAAAACTGCCGGCCCATAACTCTTGGTCCCCGGATATCGGAGTGCTGTGGTGGATTTCTCACCTTTGCCAGAAGGCAGTCGGCAGCTGCAGCTACACCGAAGAACCCGAGAACCTTTCCTTGAACCGATGAACCTTTTTACTTCTCTATGCATAATGCATTGAATAGGAGATCCCACACATCCCAAGAAACACGCAGACACACACAAATGGCTATTAATTATGCTCCCGATGGTGAAGGTCTATTGGTCGCCGCCTCTGAAAGGTTTTTGTTCCTAGCTTTGCTCCTTTTTCGAGCGTCCTTTCGAGGCTATTTAGGTTGAGATATAGAGAGAGAAAGAGAGAGATCCTGTAAGCGTGTGTATCTGCGGATAAGAAAGCATCATAATCGGGGTGCACCTTTTGCTTTGTGGATAAAAATGGCTCGTTTTCTATTTGCTTTGGTGGTGGTCCTGCCGAATGTGTCTGCCGAATGTTCTGAAAACAGCACAATCGGTTCCAGACAGAATGCGGAATGCATTTTAACAGCACACACAGAAAAACCAAGCTGCTCCAGCCGAGCTAGTTTAATGGCTCTGGACATAAAATCATAAGCGCTTTTCCTTCGGGCGTTGTTTGGCGTGGTTTGGCGTTTTGTGAAAGCTTCGAGGTTTTGTTTTTACGACCACCACACCACCTGGCTTTATGGGCTCTGGATCGTTTGATGGTTTGATGGCGAAATTATGATGCAGGCTTCTTCTACCGCAGGCTTCATTTGCTCACACCAAACGGTACAACATTATTGCGAGGATTATTGATTATAACGATAAAGGTGGCTTACTAAACGGGTAGCTTGTTAAACGGTTTTGGGTGGGTCTTTAGGTGGATTCAATTTTATTCGAATTCTTCTCGGTGGACACTACGGCAATTAGCTAACAACTTATTCCCGGTTGGTAATCCCACGATTGAGCTTTTTTTTTTTTGACGCGTTAACGATCAATTGATCCTTTGTTGATCAGTTGAGGTTGTTGAGCTAAGAGTTTCTTAAATAGGCGACTTTCAATGGACGGCTTATCCACACCTTGTCCACAATCTTTATCTCTATCTGAAGCCTGGGCTCAAATTGAGGACTGACAACACCAGAAGACCCTCCCGCAAGATCTCAAGGTCTCTGGAACTCTGATGTTCTCTTTTGTTCCTCAAGGGAAAGGGTAGTCTGTGCTTAAAACATTGTCTCACGATCTTCAACTTTGACGCACAGGATTGATAGAGCTAATAATACGAGCAAAGCGTCAAACGCAGTATCTCGATTGTTTTGGGTCATAGTTGCTCCGAATCAGCAGATATCTTAGTCAAATTCGGTTTGATTATCACATACTGAATACAGAAGACGATGTATAGCCAAGAAAATCATATAAACTGTGGGTTATTCAACGCTTTTCTTGCTGACCACAGCCCCTGACACTGAGAAGATATTTGATTAGAAAAGAAAGCGTAGGAAAAAACCCTCCTTTTGCCGCCCAATAAAGTACTTGAGGAATATTTTTTTCCTTCTCCTCCTAAACCATATTTCTAACTGGCTGGTCTGGACAGTTTTGTTTTGTTCGTCCGGGTTTGGTATAACAAAAACCCCCCGAACGAGCCATCATAACTTGGTGCTTTGTGCAAATAATGGTTCAAGATTCCAAAACCCTGGCGAGCCCTTCTTCTCTCCACTCAGCCCCCCCCCCCCATCCCCCTCCCAATTTCCCTCCGGACCCTTTCCTTTGTCAAACTGCTGGGCTCGAAACCGGAGGCTTCTTCTTGCGTGCCAAGCAAAAGGAAAAGCTTTCTTGTCTTCCTTAACCACACATCGTAGTCCAACAGTCGTCGTCGTCGTCGTCGTGTCCATTGTGCGCTGATTTAAGATTGCACTTTTATCTTCAACCGTTCACCGGTACCTTCTTTGTTTACGTTTACGTGGTCCGTTCGGTGGCGAGATTCTCCGGTGAAGATGGGTTTTCGTGGTCTCGGGACTCGGTGCGGGAAAAAGCATAAACCTCCAACCGATGCCGGTGGTGTGTAGACACAACACACAGCAAATGCTTTGAAAGAAAGACACCGCACCCGGAGTGTTGAGGAGGGGAAGGAGGGGGAATAGGAGAGGGATGAGAAGTACCAAGAAGCGTGAAACGGAAAACACACATTAGACAAGCGCGAGTGGAAAAATCGAAGGCAAACGAAACTCTCCCCAAAAACTACGATCGTTCGGGAGGGGTGTATATAGATTTATCTTCGAATAAACACGACCGTGGCCCGTGCGGCACATACACACACACACACGTGCTGCAGCATCCGATGGACGGCTTCCTCCATCCTCCATTTTCCTCGCTTTAGCTCGCCGCTTCGCTGCCGCATAGTTTCGGCACCCACGGCCAAAGAAGAATCATGTTTCGGTTCATGTTTTTTGAAGCGCGGATCGACCCGCTTGTGCCTGTGAGCTTAAAACATTTTTTCGGCTGAAGAATTTGAACCATCATCATCATCATCGTCATCCACTCTTTTTGTATCGTTTCACCCTTTCTTTCCACCCTGATTGCAAGCGCTAGGGCCGTCGTATTGCTTGTATGTGTGCGTTTTGTTGTTGTTGATGTGCATTACAACGGAAAAGGGTTCATTAAAACCTGTGGTACCTTAACCTCCCCGACACACACACGTACACGCATACGCACCCCGAAAAATGGGGGAAAAAAAGCTTTTCTCGCACTGTTGGCCACGGCGTTAGAAAACTGCTACCTCGACGCGGCTCAAATATCGACAGTTTGAAAGGGAATTTATGATGAATTCGAGAGTGTAGAGAATTTATAGCACATATTATGCATACCGGTGGGTGTTTCTGTGTGTGTGTGTGCGTTTTCATGTACGTGTTCGTGTTCCCATCCAAGGGTTATAATTAAACGGCCCGCAAACGGCACTGAGCCGTAACGCCGTGTTATACGCGCAACAGAATCCTGTGATGTCACAACAGGCAAGGATTTTTCACAATTAGTCACGGAAAGGAAGCGGAAGAACGCAAAGCAAAGCAAAAAAAAAACGGAGTCGTTAACCCCTGGTACACGTCCACCGAGGGTGGATTTGTTTGATGCAATTATGATTCTATTCTGCCGGCACACGAATGTCACCCTTGTGCGATCGATTGTGTCGAACCGGAGACCCTTCAAACGGAGATGTATATTAGATTGTTGCTGCAGCTCTCGGGGGTGACTAGCCTCTCGATGGGGTTGAGCTCCGATCGACCAGTACATTGCGGAGTGCGTGTATCGAAAAGGGGCCACTTGTAAAAAGAATGGTTCAAGAGCGATTTTAAGTCAACCGTATCTGCGAATGAAGTTGTATGCACGGTCACGATACTACACCTATTCAACCCTCTTTTTTTATCGTTTTAAAGAGAGCAAATTATTTAACGACAAAGAAGTGTCCGGTAATTAAGCAAAAGCGATTGCTGTAAAGCCTCTTTTTTTCATAAATAATAATTGAATTCTTCTATTACATAAAGCCTCTAAATCGCGCACAGCCGAAAAGGCCGCACGTAACATCTGCCGTTCGTGCAGAAACGCACGGAATCGGATACGAATCGTTATGCCGGGTTCGTTTCTATCTCCCGTATTGCCCTTAGTGTGTCTGTGGTTTGCAACAATCGCAACTCAGGTGTGACGTTCGCAATGCACTTTAATTCTGTTTGTTCGTCGTTCCTAGTTCCTTTCGCTCCCCCCCCCCCCCCCCCCCCCCCCTCGTCAGCTGGCCCACACCTCTCCAACACGGGTGGCGCAATTTGCACAAGAAACTGAAGAAAAAGGCTTTGGAAAGGTGGAAAATCGGTAGAATGAAGCGGAAAACTAATCGTAACCGTGGGGTTGGTAACCCTACGGCTGCGCTACTGTCCATGGTGATGCGGGCTGAATTCCTTCGTACGTTTGATTCGCTAAAGTAGGGTTAGATAAAGGTAGGAAAATGGGTTATTTGTGTGGCATGGCGAAGAAAATTGCAAACGCTCAAAAGTGAGTTTTCGTTTGTGTTTGTTGAGGCCCTAGGAAATGACAGAGAGCCCTCGAGCTGTCGGGGGGTTTTGTCCCCCAGAGTGTGGTGGTAACGCGTGCTGAAAACGAAAGCAAACTACTTTCCGAAACTCCGAGGAGGATACGGTATGTAATCGGTGATATATTTAGGTTTTTTTAACCATTTTTAAATTCGTTTTTACTTGCTTCAGTTGTGTGTTATGTGATGAGTCAGGTAGGAAAAAGAGTAGCCAACCAAACCACAACAAGCTCCGAGTCGTTAAGAAGGTTAAAGTACTCAGAACTCAGAATTGAACTCAACGTACTGAGTTTATGAAACGACATCCAGTTCTCTAGTTAGGTTTTGTTTGAAAAACAGCAATTCGATAAGCAGATACAATTTAATTCACATGGAATAAGTGAAAAATTGTTAGGCAAATATTAAACTAGTGTTCGACCATTTGTAATATGAAGTTACAGGGTTTTAAGTCTCCGTTTTGACTGACTGCACACATTTTTTGATAAGCTGGAAGCCGTTAACAAGAAATTGATTGCAGTGTTTAAAAAATAGTGTCGACCCAGTTAAAACTATAACGTAAAATCGTGTATGAAAGATGTGTGTACTAAGTTTTGGTGTATTTGACACTTCTGCAAATCATTTTAACATCTATTTTGGGCAATTTTCCCATTTAGAATATCCTAAAAAGTGCTGAAAAACTTTTTTCTCCTTACCATGAGATATGGTCTGCATGAGATTTGAACCAAAGCCTGTTCGTGCTAGATGTTCGTGACTTACCATCACACACTATTCGCCCGTTCTAAGATACCATAGCTTAAAGAACTATTTGAATTAGTCTTGTTCAAATGGAAATAATTAGTTTTTCGTTTTTTATTACATTTTTGTGTATTATATAACGAATTTAATTTAAAAGAAATCAAACTACATATGTTTTTAATGATATAGAGCTCTACGAAGCGCTCTAGAATTTTATTTCACCTTTCCAATTGAACGCTGAACCTGTACAACGCGTCATAAAATGTCGAAGCGAACGATTTAACAATAAAACTGTTTGTAAAACCCCTATCGGTAAAGCACCCTTCGCTAGCTCTGCTTTTGAGAATGAACTCTTGAATCGAGGTGCAACACTGGCACTGCTGCTGCTGCTTACACCGTACCGACAAAACGACATCGGGATGAATGTAAGTAACGGTACCGGGATTCTAGTTACACATCAAAGATCCACCATTCGTGGAGTCGCGGCACGAGTGGTTCGGCCGGAAAAGGGGGCCATCTCACTGTTGCGGTGGGTGGACACACCGGGTAAGGTAAGTGTGCGCGTGTATGTACAACGTTAAAAAAACACGAAAGCGAGACGATGTCGTATCGGTTGATTGTTAGTTTAATAGCATTGTGATGAAACTGTACAACGTGAGCTCGACGCTCTCGATTCCTCGTTTCGTTTTTCGTCCCCCGCGGAATACACAAGCGGGGGTGGGTTCGAAACCACCCCCTCCATTTTACTGCTCCATCCACCCTGTCCTGCGAGGGAACCGTTCAGAAAGGAAAGGACGCTCGAATTTTCCACCCACCATGACGAGAAAATCCCCAAAATCACTCACCAAAGCGTGAGGACAGTCCTGTCGATCGGCGAAAGAATCGGCCATTGTAAAATCCAGCATTCGCCACGATTTTTGCCTTTACACGGTCATGCTCGCTATGCACTGCTGTTCGTGAAGTTTCGTGAAGGCTAGGCGTGAGTCGAGCTGCAGCTGACCGGGCTGCAGCAGCAAACAAGAAGGTGAACCTTTCTCCGCCTGATTTATGCTGCCACAAAGAAAGTACGGCGCAGTATTGCAGGGCCAGGACGCTCCTGTCTGCTTCACCGTGCACCGTCCGCAGGGAATAGCTCCATGTTCCATGTTGGAGCTATGGTGGCAATAAAAACGGATTGAAATTACCGCTCTGTAGCACCAGCTTGATGCTTGGGACCTTCGCTACAGATTTCTCCCGCTTTTTTGCTGTTGTTGTGTGTATCTGGACTGCATAGGTACAGCATGTGCACCCTAGTTCCTGGTTCGTTGTGTGTATCTGTGTATGTTTTTTTCTTTCTTGAACTACCAACTTCAGCTGACTACACTAAATTACACCCCGTTAGTTGTCATGGAGTTAGAAATTATCCCTCCCGCCGGGGACCAATGGGGGAGCCTCATCGATTGATGCCTTTTGGACGATGGAAACATTTCACTCTCACCACGTAAATTGTGGTTCCCTCTCGCAGGCTGAGCGTCTCCCCACGGAAGCAAACTGCAGCAGAGGGAAATTAGATTATCGTGCACATGATAATGATGATCATCGGGCACTTTTCATCTCGAGGTGGGCCGATAATGATGCCGTTTGTAGCTCTAGCATTGGGCGGGAAGATAAATCGCTGAGTGTGAGGAATTGCACAGGGCTCTAATGTGATTGAGGGCGAAAGAACGGGTGTACACTCCTAATGATGCCCTAAATGTGGTAGTTAGCACTGACGTGAGTGTTGTTCGTCGTTTGCGAGTAGTATCACTCTAGAGATCGCCACAAAAAGAAATTCAAAGTTGGGATGCTCGGAAAGTCACAAGCAATGTCCTACATTAAATGAGGCAAGAATAAAGTTTTATTTAACTTCAAATTAAACAACCAAATTCACAAAAACCGAGGATCCAGGATTTGACCTGGTAATTAAAACCTTCCTGTCCTTCCTTCTTGCTGTGACCGTCCGTCTGATGTTCGAGTTTCGACTGCCGAAAAGTCGACGATGGCGCATTATCGAATCTGACCTTGCGAGTCATACGAAAGCCCCACACAGCCCAATTATGCCGGCTGCAAGCGGACAATATAAATCATCGTCATTATCAGCTGGGGTGGGACGACAATCTGATGATTGGTTGGTTTTGTGATTTATTCGGCGTTTCAGGTTTCTCTTAATTGGCACGCTTTTGGGAAAGACAACAAAAAAGGGTCCATACCCAATCGTCTGTTTCGAGTGAGCGCGTAGTTGTTCCTTTAATTTGAAGTGCGTATCTGTGTGTATGGTTTTGGTATTTTATTACGCTGGTTTTGCTTTGTTGTATCGAAAACCAAACCAAAAAGGCTCGCACACGGTACGGCAGGGATGCTCGTCGAACAAAATGGAACAAAAGGCCCTAGAAACAAGAGCGCGCGCGTATGTGATGTATTAAATCACTCTTGTGCGCGGTTCCCTGTGACGCGTATGTACGCATCCGTGCGCATGAACAGTAAAATTGAAAGCTGAAGAAAGCAGCAACAAAAAAAATGGCTCGTGAATTGCATGATGCAATCAACAAACATTATCCAGTTCGCACGTTCCAGCCATTCCTGGGTGTTGTTGTTTTTTTTTCTGCTCTTCGCCCAAGGTTCCTAACTGCGAGGCGTTTTTCGAGGCCCTCAGTAACAGTAACGATGATGATGATCACACTTTTTTAAGTGCTTTTAAGTGTAACGCACTCTTAATACAGGAAATTTGCGCATAATGTGCCTAAATTACAAGCAAGATCAATCGTTGATGAAGTCGTTACAGCTAAACACCTTCAATGTGAGCTTATTTTCTCGTCAAATCTTTTCTTTAGAAGAAAAATATAACTTAATCCGTCTAAGATTGTATGTAAACGTCACTTTAATATCCATAAATACCAATCAAGCAACACTCGCACCTAATGCTGCTGAAAGAGGAATCAATTTGATCGTTATTACCGGTGAAATCTGGCAACATTTTCATGCTTCCGAAAGCCCGAAAACGTCCGGAACATTGGATCGGAAGCGTAAGATGACGCACCCCTAACGCATAGCGGTGTGCTGTTTCCGATGAAGTGTGACACATAGAAACAGATTGCTTTCCGGATCGGGAAGGGCAGCTGTTCCTCGCATGCATTGTGCTTGTGTACGACATTGAGCATTTGATCGTTCCTTAGTTCCCTGTTCCCTGCAACTCCGAAACCCATCTGGACAGTACGATTCGTCTTACGCTCAATTCCTAAGGGAACACGTTTGTGCATGTGCTTCGGGACGCTCTGCAAGACTGCTATCTCCAGCAGTGCACTCGGCAAAAGGACGAAAGCAGTAAAAATCAATGCAAACACACACCGTGTGCAGTAAGTGAAACGGAACGGGCAAACACACTGACAAGGCAGCATCTTGGCATTTGGGAAGACGTTCGGTGCCCGGATTACGGGACCTTGCTCTTGTGTCCTCGTGGTAGGATGAAATAGAATAGGAAATGCAATTTTCTCACCACCAACTCTCCGGTATCATAGTGTGCTCGGTACGTGCCGACTCGATCTGTGTGGTGTGTATACCCGTAGCTCACTCACTGAGGTGTGTGTTTTTTCGGCGAACGGTTTTTTGAAGATTTGATTGAATTTACAAACAGACAAAATGCAAACCGGCGTGAAATGCAAACCGGGCACAATATCCGGGCTGTGCGTCGGTGAAAAGTGGCCATCGCCGCGTTTCGTCGGTCCCCGCACACGATCTGTCGTAATTTAATTGCGTGTACGGTGGTTGAGATTTCAATTTGCCAAGCATTTTTTCTCCTTTTCTTCCCGACTTTTCTGTGCGTTACGAAATGGCGGGAGCTCTGGATGCAACAAACGCGCGTTTAGGGATGAAGAAGTGGCGCGTGATTTGCAGCCCGAAGCAGCGGCAATATATGCATGCGAAAACGGCCACGAAACGAAACGCAACATACAAAAAATGTAGGGCAAAGTGAACGTGCTATAGCAGGCCAGAAATTTATATATATTTCGGTCAGCGAGACACCACCAGCGCATGGATTGGATTAGCATGTTGAGCGTGGTTTTGAAGCGGCACGTTTTGTGTGTTTTTTTTTCTCGTCGCAATACTTTTGTGCATTTAAAGAAACTGTGCCAAAGGGGGAACCGATGGAAACAAAACTGTGACAAATTAAAATCAGTAAATCGATCAGCGTAGCTTAACGTGAGGCTTTAACGGAAAGGAAACCGAAGAAAGTGCCATCAATCACGAAGGGTGGTCCGCGTGGTTGAAGACACTCGATTTAATCGGTTCGATTGGTTGCTATGGTGTGTGTTTTATAGCAGCGTAGTGTCTTTATAATGCGATACGATCGATATGTGATGCAGATGATCCCATGGTAACGGTGTCAGTGTGATGGGTTTAGTAGTCCGGAAGACGCTGGTTCGAACCTTATGAAAACCGGCCCTGTTTATTGATGACTAGGATTTTTAAAGAGTCTTAGAAAGCATTAGATATGAGCATAATCACTCTTTTCGAAGAGTGGAATCAGAGTGAGTGAGTGGTGGTTACAAGGATTTGAATCTTTGACTCACTCTTTAAAGATTCATGAAAAAATACTCTAAACTCATTCTTTAATTACTTTCTACGTTTCGACTCACTCTCTGCGCCGACTTGTGACTCCTTTTGGCTTCAAACTCACTCCTTTTGGCTCCAAACTCACTCCTTTTGGCTCCAAACTCACTTCTTTTGGCTTCAAACTCACTTATTTTGGCATCAAACTTACTCTCACTCGCTGTGCCGACTAGTAACTCACTCCTTTTGGATTCAAACTCACTCTCACTCGCTGCGCCGACTAGTGACTCACTTCTTTTGGCTGCAAACTCACTCTCACTCGCTGCGCCGACTAGTGATTCACTTCTTTTGGCTTCAAACTCACTCTCACTCGCTTCTAACTTGTGACTAACTGCTTTTGGCTTCAAACTCATTCAATAAGAGTGAGGAAGTCTTGGTCAATAGTTGCCGCATCGAGTGAGAGTGAGTTTGAAGCCAACAGGAGTAAGCCACTAGTCGGCGCAACGAGTGAGAGTGAGTTTGAAGCCAAAAGGAGTCACTAGTCGGCGCCGAGATTGAGAGTCATAAAAAATCTTCATACTGAGTTGAAACTATAAACTCCTTTGCAAGATTAAACTCACTCATTCACTCTTACTCTTACTCGCACATCTCTAGAAAGCATGTCAATGTGACCAAGAGTAATCTTTCTCCTTTATTAGAAAATAAATAGCTTGTACTCTCTATTAAACATCATTCTCGTAGTCCCCACACCATCAAGAATCCATCTTTCGCTCTCGTCAGCATTTAAATCGATCAAGAATCGTGTATCATCCCAGACCCAGACAACATTTTACATCGTTCTTCAATTTAGCGAGAAGCCAGCATTCAAAACCCGTGTTTTTAACCCTTTTGAACCTTTTTCTAACCCTTCAGCAACCTTCCAGTTCCTTTTTCTCAGTCCCAACGCTCACTTCAAACTATTCCATTTCTCCATTTTGTTTCCTTAAAATAAAGGTCGAATGGAGGAAAGTTTTTCCCTGTGACAAGCAATATGATATCTGTGATGATGCTGCAACAATGTGAGTTTGCCAGGGGGGACTTTTAATTTTCATTTGCTAGGAACAGGGGATCCTCCCAAAATGCTCTCCATTTTTCCTTTTTTTTCTATCAATGTATTGTTATTTGGCTATGTTTCAGTCAGTCTCGTTTGTCTCGCTGTTCGCTCGCACAGTGGCGTAGATTTTTGTGTGGTTTTTGTGGTTTTCGGTGTCGAAACTTTTGCGTCCTGTCCCGTGAATGATGATTATGGTATTTTCACATGCCTTTCTGTGTATTTTGTTTTGTTTTTTGCTTGTGGTTGGTGTCAACTGGCTTCCAAATTGTCTTATTGGTTGATGTCCACTCAAAAGCGGTGGTGGTTAGTGTCAGAATTAGCTGCCTGTTTGTTTAGTGTTTGAGTGTGTGTGTTGATGAAGAATAATGGAGAGGGGACCCTATCGTTTGCATAGAAGTCGTTTGAAATAATTCCTCAACTTAGTAAGTACATTCCAGTATCTATCCTTATGCTCCAGTAGTTTAGTGGGTATCATTTTAAATAATTTGATTAAAAGCTTATGGAAACTTTTTCTTCCCCAAACGTTCCCCATTTCCTGGAGCACACATGTGACTTGCGGCTGAAGACTTGTTGTTCACCTTAAAGGAATTTAAATTCTATACCTCAAAAACCGACATCATGCACAGGAGGCCACACATTCGCTTGGAGCTCGGTATGGTATACCGGCCGACCACCGTCTCTAATGGAATCTTTCTTATCTGGGCCATAATTTAGCACGAAGATTAGCAGAAGCTGTTGTAAGAAGTTTATCTTTAAATTGCAAAATAAACACGTGTAGAAGTGTGTGTGTGGCTGTGTGTGTGTGTGGGTTGCCACCCTGTAAGTTTGCCTTTGAGATGCTGCTCGAAACTTCTATCTACCAGGATCGGAAGAGTTCGCTCGACACGTGTGTGTAGACCAGCAGCCCCAAAAACGCTCCTGGCAATAAGCTGTTTGAAGTCTACCGAGCCTTCACACTCTTGGGGAAGGCCACGTTTTGCTCCTTGTTTTTTTGTTTTGGGCAGGACGATGTTCTTACCAATGTGTGCCATATATTTATAGGGAGCAATGAGCTGAGGCGCATCATTATCGCGCCTTGGCGCCCCAAGACACTGTAGCTGTGGCATCAAAGAAATCTTGTGAATGTTTTGCCGGTCCGCTTAGAAGGAATTATGAGGTCCCCACCACGATGAAGTGGGACAGATTTGCCCTCCGGACGCATTGTTGCCACATTGTTATTCCCGGAATCAGCGCCCTCCCCCCTCTCGTCTAAGTTCATTCTCGGGTGTTTGGGTTTTTGGGATGGCTGGTTGGCGTGGCACATCCATACGTCGCCGTATGCGTGTTTGTCAATCCATTAAAATTTCATATCCAATTTCAACTTCCATTAGGGCGTTGGTGGTTCTTAGCATCCCGCTTATACCCTCCCTGTCCCTGTATCTCAAAAACTGATCCACACAGAAGTTTCTTCACTCACCAAGGAATTCTTCACAGCATCGCTCAACAAGCATCAAGAATGGGAGCGATGGTTGGCCTTATCCCATTGCTTATTTGGAGCAATTTTTAATGGTGAGAAAATTCGTCGTAAAAACCATTTTTCGGATGTGGTTAAAATGTGTCACCTCTCGTGTGTGTGTGTGTGTCCCAGCAAAAATCATCCGCCAAGTCTCCAAAGCACCTGAGAAACACACACGCGCCCAACATGGTTTTTTGGGCGCAAATGGAATGTTTATGCAAATTTCACGACATCGCTTGCCTCAGTCGGCCCTTTTCCAAAATTGGCTTCCCGATGCTCTCGTCAAGGATGAAAAAGCACTTTAATAATTTAGCCGGTGCGGCTCCGTTTGCCATGTCGTTTGTGCAAAAATTATTCGTCCCACTTTTTTAAAACCGTTGGCTTACGGCGTTGGTAGTAGTTGGGATGAATCGGCTGGTGGAAAACTCCCGGAACAGGAAAAACCAAAAAAAAAAAGGATGTAGCTTAACCGTGTTAAGGAAGCGTGTCAAAACGGGGGTTGGGTCCTTACCGGATCGAACCGGTAGTAGTGCAAGGTGTGCGAAACGTGTGCGCGAAACCACAACGCAACCTCTCGCCCGGATTGAGAGTTTAATTTAGTTTTCGAGAGTTGGGATACACACACCCCGGTGTGTGACTTGCTGGACCGATTTTTTTTTGTTTGCGTTGTTTATGAGTTCAAAAGTTGGACCAGAACTCTCGCACCTTCATTGGCGCAAGGGTGGCGAGTACACACATGCACTTTGGCTTCCAGTTTCCAGAGTTTCGTGCAACTTGGAAGAAAGGGGATAAGGAGGGTAATGGGGAGTTAAAAAATGGCCGTAACAAATGGCGTGTACGGTACTCCGTAGCTACGTACGTTGTAACGAGAGTCGAGGAAAGTTTTTCCACACACGTAGTGGAAAATGAACCCAAACAAAAGGTCGGAATGGAGAAGCAGACGGTGATGGTGGTGTTGGATGCTTTATCTTTAACACCGGTGTTTTGTTACATCGGTTAGCTTAACTACTGCAGGTTGTGTGGGGTGTTTTTTTTAGTACAAGCCAAGATTATTGCTGGCCCCCGGGTTTGGTTTTGGTTGGGCGTAATTAAATTTCGCTTTTTTAAGGATATTCAGAGCTATGGTTGGATGTGATTGTTCTCAGAACGATTGTTACTTATAGCACAATTTCAGTATAGCAATGTGATGTTTGTCTATGGATGTCCATAGATATTCACTTGAATCTTAGTATATACTTTAAGTCAATATCCCTTTACAATTAACTACCAAGCTTTGTAGAATTTCTATTCAAAAAGAAATCTGTTAAATCCATCTCCAGACTCCACCTGTCAAACTAAAATTATTTTTTTTAAGTAGAGTGAACTTTTTCACAAAAATGAACTAAAATGAACACAAATGATCATCACTGCCAGTAGCCACGAACGGTTCCGGAACGTACGAGTACAACAATCGCTCCTGATATCACACTTCACCAACGCAGACTAATCCAGCAAATGAGCTTCTGATATGGTAATTCCCAAAACATAACATCATCATGTGTTCACCAAGCTTTCGCCATATTAAAGACCGTTTTTTGAGAGAACTTTTGAGTGGTTGTGCTATGTTTTCCCTAAAGCTCTCGCACCCTCGAAAACCCGAATGTTCGATGGTTCCATAGAAACTTTGTCCACTTGACTAACGCGCATCTGAAAAGCACCATCACCACCACCACTCGCATTACTTAATCAACAATAACAGACCGATCCGAGCTGCTGCTTGCTAATCTTTTCAATCGGAAAACAAGGGCCGCTTATGGCTGCTCGCGGATCTAAATTGGGCAATGCGGAAAATCCCTTCACGTGCCTCCATACGAATTGGGACTGCTCAAGTGTATATCCATTAGGCGGTGAAGTATGTGGTGCTTTGTTAATCGAACGCTAACAACTTCCTCAATAGCGAGCGAACGGGAGAGAAAGAAACTTTCGCTTGTTGAAACCCCGATAGCAGGGAGAGGGCCTACACAGCTAAATGAGCAACATTCGATTCGAAAAGTTTTGGCCAGTTGTTGAAGGTGCCGAGCTGTAGGCTGTGTATGTACCAATGTTTTGGAGATCGAACCAGAGATCTTCGTTCGGTGAAGTGTGTTTGTGCAGTCTGTGGTACCACCCGTAAAGGCAGCTTCTGGCATTATTATTTTCCAATTTTTCGAACGCTGTAACGATGGAAAAGCAAACATCTTCGGTGGGTCACGCAGGTACACCGCTTTGTTTTGTTTGTTCTCTTCCGTCTGTTTTCCCAAGCTGGGGCACTCGACAATCATGCGCTTTGTCCGGCAGCAGCAGCAGCTTTACAACCCTTTTTTGGGGTTTCTGTTAGTCGCTTTGTACTGTAAAAGCGCCTATCTTCGCTACCTTTATTACAACCCGACAACCGGCAATAGTAAACCGATCGTGTCCAAATTGACAACGCGGAAGCTTGGCTTTCGATTTTCAATGCGTTGTTTTGTTTACTTTGGTAAGCAGCAGCGTGTTTTTAATGAAGATCGGGTTCTTTCTTTTCTCACACACACGCGCACACACTTGACCAACATTGGCACCCTCATTTTGTGTGTACCCAAACGAACACGACGATGTCACGTTACACTACTCTGTTGGCAATTCAATTGTACCTAGTAGCCTTTCTTTACAATCCACCGTGCAGTGTAGCCATACATTTGCATTTTATATGGCAATTGGCCAAAAAGACTTTAAATGACGTGTCTTCAGACCGTTCCAGACACCGCCGCCGCCGTACGAATTTGGGGCGCTCACGCGTTGTCGAAAGCAAAACAATGCGCGCGATCGATTTCTCGATAGGTTTTCGGGTTGGGATTTGCGGCGACCGGGATGTCTTCGGTGATCTGGATTTTTAGTACACGAGTCGGTAGTAAAAACCAAGGGAAAAGAGAACTTTTGGGGAGGTTTTGGGGGGACTCTACTATAAAGCTGTGCCAACACATATAGCAAGAAAGAAAGCGAGCCAGAAACTCTCTTTGGCGACACCGTGAGAAACTTTCAATTGGCGCACACGTCTTTTTTGCTTTGTTTTTATGCAGTTTGCATGCCAAAATGGTTTTCTTTTTGTTGTTCGTGGAGCGGTTCGGGTTTTTATTTCTATTTTATAATCCACTTTTATACGCCATATAGCAACGGTTTTTTTTATGAGATTGTAAATATTTTATTCCGTGGCTAGCTAATATTCGAACTTCACGCCGAAGATCGAGGGCGTTAACTCGTCCCACTCACATATGACAGGCGCTAAGTTCTTGGACATCTTTTGCTACCAAGAACGTATCAAAACAACATTCCATTCCGGTCCATTGCGTTGGGTTGGGTTCTTGTCTGGGGACCCTAAAAGAAGCACCGAGAATCCCATAAAGAAAGCATCGAAAGGTATTCACGGTGTGTGAGTAGTTACGCTAGAAGATTGCGTCACTATAAAATCTCGCACCGAATGGGTACGGGGTTTGTTGGCTCAAGTCAAGATCAAGAACCTGACAGACAGAATCTTACCACAAGCCGAAAAGAAAATCCCACCCCCCCGAACTTTTCGCGTATCCATCCTGTCCCTGGCAGGGCAACAAGTTTATCGTTCCAACACTGGCTGCCGAAACTGCATCGTTTCGGCATGAAAACTACCGAAGAACGGTCGTAAAAATCTCGACCGCACTAAAAATCCAAACTAAAAAGCCATGCCAAGAATCAAGTCACCACCAGTCGAGTGTGTGTGCCTGTGAGGACCCAATGTACCCAAGGAATCGTAGTGTAATGTCGCCGAGCAAAAACCTCGGTCTCTGTTTGTCGTGTGTCGTGTGGTTGACATTTCTTATTCATTGGTGTGCTGTGGCGCCTTAAATGCCGGAGGCTTTACTTGAGGAGCACCGACCGACGATGCCGACGACCAGATGCAACGCCCGGGCCTGGTGCTTCTTTGGAGCGTTTATTTTTGTGCGCACCGAGATTTAGTACATCGAGCCCGGTGTCGGCAGAAAAAGGAAAAGCCCTAGGAAACGGCCGAAACGGAAAATGACTTGTGAATGAGCACCGACTCTCTTGGGTCGACCGGTGATACTCCGGTGGAGACTCGGCGATTTGGAGTGGAGCCACCTTTTTGGCGGTAGTTCGTAAAAGAAAGAAAATATCATAACCTGGGGAGGCCCTCGCCGCTACTGATGGGTGTCAGGGTCTCTTTTTTTCCTAGACAGCTACGATGGGCTTTGGCAATATCGGGGCTAGAAAGGAAGGCAGGATACCACACACACAAAAAATGCACAAGAAAACGCGCATTGACGATCATCAGACAGGGCGAGCAGTGAAATGAATCCCGCAACGAAAGAACCAACTTTCTATAACCCACTTTCGGTTCGCTCGTTTCTTGTCCGCTCTTGGGACGCACTCGTCGGTTGCGCACGGTTATTGTAAGGGCACACAGGGGTGGTTGGTTCCCTTGGGATGGATAAAGCGATATCCATGAAGTACCGGGGAGACGCGAGCAAATGTTGGTCAGAATTGAACACACACCGCGGGAGCTTTGTTGAAGGGGAAAGAGCAGCTGCTGAGCTTGCAATGGTAGTTTGGTAGCTTGCATACTCGGCAGAAATTGGGCTCCGTCCGTAGTCGTCGGCAGGCAGCGGAGAAAATCGGTCCCCAGCTCGTTATCCTGCTGGGTGACAGACAGCAACGAGATGACGTGATATGTACGCATAATTTAAATGGTGAAATGCGCACGGGCGGATATCCGCTGGTACGGGGTAGTCTACTTGAGGAGCTCGAGAGTCGGCAGAGTCGGAAGACAGTGCTATTAATTGCAATTAAGAAGTAAAACGTTGTGTGTGTCCTGATTTGAGCGGATTAGTCGGGGAGGTTTCTGTCTTTTGCTCCTTGTAGGATTAGTACATTTGTTTTTCAGTTTTCAGTTCTTTAATCTCCTTATTTCTTCTAATGTTTATATCTTTTTTCTTCTATAATATGTACTTCTTTTATTACAGTCATCATTTATTCATTTGTTCTAGAACAACACAAGGATTTTATTAAAGAAAGTAATTAATTTTTTAACTTATCTGCAATTGTTTTGTCACACTGCTATTATTTTCTTGTTTTTCTATGTTGATTTGTTGACTATGTTTTTCAACTCTAAAATTCTCTAATTTTCCATTGTGTTTTATTCAAATTAATATATCTAATATCTATTTTCTTTCTCTTCTCCTTTTCCAGGTAAGATGTTCGCCTTGCAGTCGTCCTTCTTCATCTTCTCCAATGTGTATGCAAGATGGCAAACGCACTCACACACTTTTAAATCATAATGCCCGGCTTAGTGAGCGTGATTTATTTTTCCCGCCTTGCCAATGTTTAGCTTCGTTAGCATGACAGCAAACGCGGTCGCGACAATCGTTGATCTTTTTTTCCCCGAATGCAACACCCCAACACCTTTCAGAAAATGTACGGCTGCATACCCGGCAGCATGTCGCTCGGGTTGGCTAAATGCTAAACGGTTGGAAAATTGCTCCATTTAAATCTTGAGCGTCGACCGTCGGTGGTGGCCTTTCGGTTTGCGGCACAATCGTTCTCGCACTTTCGCAAATGTCAACGATCAATGATGTTGATGTTGGGTTTTTTTTTATTATTTGCCTTGTTGCATACACTCTCTCACTCGTCATTGGGTGGTACACTCACTGGGTGGAGAACGCACCGATACAAAATGTATGGCTGGCCGGAGGTGCACGTTTTACTTTCACATATTCCGTTTGTAGTTTCCATCTATCAGTGTAGTGTGCTTGTCAGTGTTTGAGTAATGCACAATGTGTATTTCTATATCTCGTTTCAATAAGAAATAAATCGAGCATTTATAAAACTATTTTCTAAACTATATAAGAGCCTCTTATATGAGACCATTTTGGCATCGAAATGTTGTTCCTCAAATCATTCCATCCAACGCTCGTGATAAGCAAACGCAAGACGAGACCGTGTGTCCATTACCTTTAACCTTTCACACGTGAAGAAGGCGCCTGTAGAAATGTCGACCATTCCCTTCACTTCTTCCACTAACATGTTTCTCTGGCCTCTCCCTGCTGTTCAATTGCTGCTCGGGGGAGATGCATTGTGCGAATGTGAACTTCTAACGCATTTCTATCACTTTCACATATTTTCGTGTCGTTATGGTGATGGGGAGCGAAGCAGGACCGTGAGTTGCAGGTGGGTGTGCGGTACGATAAGGTGAAAGGGTGTTCATGTGTTCATCGTTCAACCTTCCCGGTGGTGTTGGACGGAACTGGTGCAGCAATGCAAATGGCAAACGGTTAAGGACTAATTGCCGTACTAGGAATCGATCACCTTCGTCTCCGTGACGCAGATGCAGATGCACAGCAATGCACCGTCGACTGTGCCCTATGGTGGTCACAGCGGGATTGGACGCTGTTGTTTGCGTTGATGGGCTTCTTTGTTAGGTCATTTTTTGCTGTGCTAGTTTGGGTTGTCGTTCACAGCAAGAGCTTAGCATGTTCCGGGTATGCTGGACGGATAGAGCATTCACAGAAGGTTGTTTAAAAAGTTAAATGTAAGCTGATTTAAATTCCTCAAATGTTAGGAATAATTATTTGTTGATAATAATTATTACAAAATTTTTAGGTTAAATCCTTGAACTGTAAATGTTTCGCAAAGAGAGAACGATTTGTTCCGAAACTTATACCGCTCTGATCGGCTTTATAGCTCTGCAACTCGAAGCTGGAAACGACCCGAAACAGTCAGTCCACTGCAGCGATTTACTGGTCACGATTAGAATTGCATTCCAGTTCCACTAAATACACCCCATTCCACCGTGTCGTCTTGTTGGTGAGCCAAGAGGACCATTCGAACACTGCTAACCGGTACCACACCTTTATGGCATTTGTTACGATCGTAAGATATCCGGCAAAGGGTGTGCTGCCAGCAGCTGTCCGTGCCCTTCGCACCCAACGTTGGCACACGGTGTAGGACTGCGCCTTCCCCAAAAAATCTACGCCCAGGTCCCGGTTCAATTAAGAAAAACATCGTTTCAATTTTAATTAAATTGTATCGCATGTATCACACACACATACCAACCCGTAGCGATGTATCTCAGTCTTTTGGGCAGGGACACTGTTACTGTAGCCGAAATACTGTGGTGACCACACCGAAAAAGCGTAACCGGAGAAGGTTATTTATGTTCGTGCATCTTACAAAGCTTTCGCTTTCCAGCCACCAGCCAGGGGTGGTTTTTCGTGTTCTTCGTCGTCTTAGGTTCAACCCGACTACCATTTTGGCCTCCGGGTGATTATCGGCAAGAGCGCGGTGCATTGTTTTGGGGTAGATTTAATTCTTCTCTTTCTCAATTCTCTGTTTCGGTTCTAGAATAGGAGGTCGGCGTTTGGACGGATTATTTGGCCGGCGCAGCAGCAGCTTTGTGGCGCGCTCTGTCTTCCCTGTTTCGGTTTCTTCGTCGTCCGAAATGACAATTCGGCAGCTTACGTAAAGAAGCTCACCGTAAACCCCGTAATGTTCCACGCTCAGACGCTGGGGTTCATTATTCGCGCATCAATTATTTTCCATTTTGTTCTCTCTCTTGCTATGGCTCCGTTTTTGGTCACCGTCTCCGTCAATGTCGTCATCGATCGTGGTGGTGGTTTTCCATTTCTTTGGTCCGATGAAATCGAAACGACCGTCTGGCAGAATTGGCCCGATGAGCTTCAAATTATACACGGCCCGGGTTTGTGAGACGGAGACCGAGAGAGAAAGATTGGCTGAAATTAGCAAAAATCGACCCGAAAACCCCCCTCGGGTTGATGAGTCGACTTGACTATTAGCCGAAAGGTTAGGGCAATTTGGTGCGTACATTATGTCGCTCGGGGTAGGATTTGATTTCTTCTTTCGCGCGATTAATGATGTGGGAATGACGTTACGTCGGGGGTAATGTTTTGCGAGGTTCCAAAGTATAATTGAAACGATTTGCTCTGTCTGTGTGCGGCTGTCAAACGATGCACTAACGATTTAGTACAAACGGCGTGTACTAACAACTGCACTGTCACGCTGTGTCAAGTTATGATGGCACCTAATTTTAATCAAGACAGTCAGTGGATGCTTGCTCTACAATCACTGTGTGTACTTGTTACATTCGTGTCCCAAGTTTTCACACAGCGTGAGGAACACATTTTTAGGAAGAACTGCCGTTGTAAATCTTGTGCAGATCATCGTGCCCGGATTTGCTGTCATCCGCTCATCCACTGTTTCCCCGAGGAGAAAGCAACCGATCCGCTATTCGTCTTGTGTGTGTGTCGGTGTGGTCGGTGCACATGGTTAGACGAGTGTTGGCTTACCCGCCGTTGTAAGATAAATGTGGTTTAAGGTTCACTATTCTTCAGCTCGGCGCGAAGATGAAGCCCGGTCCGGCTCCCAGGCAGAATCGTCTCGAAGCGTTGGAAAAATGGCGTGGGTCATGGTTACCCACGAAGGTTGTGTGGTGAAAGCAAAACCCCAACCACCCCACCTGGTGGGTATGGTGGGTACCCTGGAGGATTTGGAGAGGTGAAGGTGGGCTGTGCTAATTTAGCCAACTCCGTGTTTGCTATTTTATTCCACACACACAGACACAAACACAAATCGCAAAGCTAAGGGATGCAGTGTTTACATGCTTTAACGATTCCGAGGGTTGACGTTTAAAGCTTCTTTTGTTTATCCACATTTTGTATAAAGTTTTTATACTTAACTTACTTTTGTTCGTTTTCTTCATAGTTTTTTTCGTGTTTTAAATCGTTTTATTAGTAGTTTTATCAGTAATCAATCAGTATCAGTAAACAATCTCATTCTAGGTGGGACCAATTAAAGACTTAGGCTTACAGATTTAGCTTCACTTAGCTTTATTGAAACACTTCTAGGATGATGGTCACCAAATGACTTGTCAGATTACCAAAATACCAACTACTTCTGAAGCTCATTAATGTTTATATTTTGCTTATTATATCTTTATCACCTCATGAAAGAGCGACAATTTCTATTACATTCCAATGCACACTTACAGACATTCAAATATTAACAAAGCTAAGGGATGCAGTGTTTACATGCTTTAACGATTCCGAGGGTTGACGTTTAAAGCTTCTTTTGTTTATCCACATTTTGTATAAAGTTTTTATACTTAACTTACTTTTGTTCGTTTTCTTCATAGTTTTTTTCGTGTTTTAAATCGTTTTATTAGTAGTTTTATCAGTAATCAATCAGTATCAGTAAACAATCTCATTCTAGGTGGGACCAATTAAAGACTTACGCTTACAGATTTAGCTTCACTTAGCTTCATTGGAAAACTTCTAGGATGATGGTCACCTTCTCGATAAATGACTTGTCAGATTACCAAAAATAGCAACTACATTTGAAGCTCATTAATGTTTATATTTTGCTTATTATGTCTTTATCACCTCATGAAAGAGCGACAATTTCTAGTACATTCCAATGCACGCTTACAGACATTCAAATATTAGACCCACAAAACCTTAAGTAGCGCAGCAAATTGAATTTAATAAAACCTTTATCTGCAAATTTTGCCCCGAAATTGTGAACATTCCCACAAAACTGTCCTCAGCAAAAAAAAAGAAGAGGGCCAATGTTCCGGTAATATTGCTCAACCGAGCTTACATGCCAACAGAGGACCACAACAAAAACTGCAACCGTAGCAGTTTCTTCTCTCCATACTCTCTAGTACGGCGCATCGACCTGTAGGGATAGGAAGAGAGAAAGAGAGATAAAAAAGCTACTACTACTACTAAGCTCCACCAGACAACCAGAAAAGACACCGCAAAGCCAATGATGATTTTCTCCTTCAGCACAAGATATTGCATCGAATCGGTGCCTTGGGTGGTGTGCATACTGGAGAAGGCGCGCGGCTGAGATTGCAGATTTCATAACTTGATTTTCCCTACGCTTTTGTGGTAATTTCCTGTCCACAGTTGGGGATTGCATTTCCCTCTCGTGGTGGTGGGATTCATCTTTCGCTGATATCTGCTTCTAGCCCCGGGAACGCGAGCAGGATCTTTTGCAACCACAACCACGCCGTACGAGGGGACTTCAAGGAAAGGTGTAACCGAGTTGGCGAAAGTTTAATCTTGACTTGGCGCTCTATCCCTTGCGAACCGTTCGAACGGTGTGATGCATGATGGTCTCGGTGTGCGTCCGTGTAATCGAGTGAAGATAGATGGAGAGACCAAGGCAAAAAAAAAAATCGACGCTTGAATGATGAAATTGGAAACCATTTGGGTACGCGGTATTAGGTGCTGTTAATTGGCTATATCATGCACCCGGAATCGGGCACCGGGGATCGGTTCGTTCGGATGAGATAATTTTAGTTTTAAACGAAATTGCGCCACACTCCGCCGCAAGTCTCTGGACCAATGATAATAGAGCGAATAATTTTATTACGCGAAATTATGGCATCAATTGCATGAACTTAAAAGCGAAAATTGTGATACAAAAGGAAATTTATGTAAACTTTAAGAAACAATTGAATTGCAATTGTTTTGTTTTATCGCTTAGACAACGGAGGTTTTTGCAGTGGGGAAAAAAAACACTTTTCCCGGTAACCGAACTCACGTTCAATGGCTTTACTGCGTCACTTAACTCTGCGACAAGTTTAGTATCGTTACTGCGTTACCTAGCACGGCCACTTGAATGCCGGAAGCTGCTTGTCGTTCGCTTCCCATGGGTGTGCAAAGGTTTCTTCCCAGCCGGGTTTCTGCGTGTAATACGGAATCACCACCACGAAACTAACCGCGTGCGCTATAGGGTTGTATTGTGTTCGATGAAATTGTTCAGCCATTTTATCGGGGGTTTTCTTTTTCTATCGACGAGAAGAGAATGAGTGCCCTTTCTAGCATTGGAACCCGCCACAACTATGTAGCATTAGGACACGTCTTAAGTGTTACAATGGCCGGCAGGGAATGTTCTGTCCCGTTGATGAGAGAGGCACAGCTGGAAGCGTAGTTTTTTTTCACCACAGTCACGTTTCAACCGCAGCAGCAGCTGTTACCACCCGAGAAGAAGTCTCCAGTACCTAGGTTTCCTAGTTTTCCACTGTGCAAAAAAAAAACGGAAGAAAACAATCTCTTGAGACACGGGACTCGTATTTATGAGCCGCGAATCGAAAAGAAAGTCACTGTTAGTTTGCCGCACCAACGTTTTGTGAGTT
>KZ061606.1:342479-407178 GCA_002091835.1 Anopheles maculatus
GCTGCTGCGGTTGAATGGAGGCGAAAGTAAATATCAGCCCCGAATGGCGTTTCTGTTGTTGCTGGATCGTCAGGAGAGATGGTTTGATTTTCCACCGGTTGTAGAACTTTGTTTCGCAAAAGTCTGTCTCTCGCTCTCCTGTTTCGCGGTACCGTTAGGAGTCAAAAACGTAGCAGGTCAAGTTTTTGCCAGCTTGATAAAAAGTTTTAATCTTATCGTCTCACTTAACATCTGGGCTCTGTTTCTTTCACCCTAGCAGCAGTGAGTCGCAAGAGCGGAATGATTCAATTTTTATAGTGACCTCGGGGTGTAATTTTTCTTCCTTCTACTGATGCTACTAGTACTGCTGCCGGATGAGCATAATAACCTCCATGGGGGAAGGAAAAACAACACCGGCAAGCGAAAAAATTATAATCCTTCTACCCGCGCGTGTAAACCGACGACGAACCGAAGGAAATATTACCCCGTGCTAAAGTATCGCAGAGAAACACACAAGAAATGCTAATAATATTGTTCACCAATCTTCTTGACTAAGCAGGGGTGGTGCGGTCTCTTGAAATCAAGAATTTATTATTTTTCTTTTACGCGTTCATTTTGGCTGAGCTTGCGGATACTGAGCAGCAACTGTCAGCAAGTTTGGTGCAAAAGTCCCCGGCGAAGCGGCAGCACGGAACATGCGGAAAATTTGTAAGATGGGATTATATAGATAGGGACAACATGATTTTCCTGCTGCAGCAGATTTAAAGACAAGCGTGGAGCGGGCATGGTGTATGAAACATCTCACAAGAAAAACTTCGAGTTATCACGATGGAAGCAGCGAAATAAAGTTTATCACAACCCGTTGGTGCTATGTTGTTTGAGACGATTCGTTTGTTGTGTTTGAATGGGTGTCGAATGTCTGTATCTGAAGGATGAAGTCATTCTGAAAAAAAGCGTTCAAAAAGTTAGTTACAGAAGAGCTGATATGTGCCTAGGTTGTGCTCTAGAATCTTCCACATGCAGTGGCGTGAAACATGTCATTGGTACATCTTGCACACATCTTGGTTATCAAAACACAACGAAGAGTCACAGAGATATTCGCAACGCCGAACTCTAATGTCCAATTCTTCAATGAGAATCAGTTTAAAATACGAAAAACTTCATCTTCGTTTGTCCTTACTTTTGTAGTAAGATCTAGGTCTATTAGAAATGTGGCAAACAAGAATTCTCCAATTTTGAAGGAAACTGACAGTTTCTCAGGAGTTGCTGACGAAAAATAAACACTTGTTTCAACAAAAATCGTACGACGAGTCCTAGAGCACTCGTAGAACTGGCCATTTTCGTTTGTGTCGCATACAACAGACTTCCAGAGCGATGCCTAATGTTGTGTCGCAAGAGCGGAATGATTCAATTTTTATAGTGACCTCGGGGTGTAATTTTTCTTCCTTCTACTGATGCTACTAGTACTGCTGCCGGATGAGCATAATAACCTCCATGGGGGAAGGAAAAACAACACCGGCAAGCGAAAAAATTATAATCCTTCTACCCGCGCGTGTAAACCGACGACGAACCGAAGGAAATATTACCCCGTGCTAAAGTATCGCAGAGAAACACACAAGAAATGCTAATAATATTGTTCACCAATCTTCTTGACTAAGCAGGGGTGGTGCGGTCTCTTGAAATCAAGAATTTATTATTTTTCTTTTACGCGTTCATTTTGGCTGAGCTTGCGGATACTGAGCAGCAACTGTCAGCAAGTTTGGTGCAAAAGTCCCCGGCGAAGCGGCAGCACGGAACATGCGGAAAATTTGTAAGATGGGATTATATAGATAGGGACAACATGATTTTCCTGCTGCAGCAGATTTAAAGACAAGCGTGGAGCGGGCATGGTGTATAAAACATCTCACAAGAAAAACTTCGAGTTATCACGATGGAAGCAGCGAAATAAAGTTTATCACAACCCGTTGGTGCTATGTTGTTTGAGACGATTCGTTTGTTGTGTTTGAATGGGTGTCGTCTGTCTGTATCTGAAGGATGAAGTCATCCTGAGAAAAGCGTTCAAAAAGTTAGCTACAGAGGAGCTGATATGTGCTTAGGTTGTGCTCTAGAATCTGCCACATACAGTGGCGTGACACATGTCATTGGTACATCTTGCACACATCTTGGTTATCAAAACACAACGAAGAGGCACAGAGATATTCGCAACGCTGAACTCTAATGTCCAATTCTTCAATGAGAATCAGTTTAAAATACGAAAAACTTCATCTTCGTTTGTCCTTACTTTTGTAGTAAGATCTAGGTCTATTAGAAATGTGGCAAACAAGAATTCTCCAATTTTGAAGGAAACTGACAGTTTCTCAGGAGTTGCTGACGAAAAATAAACACTTGTTTCAACAAAAATCGTACGACGAGTCCTAGAGCACTCGTAGAACTGGCCATTTTCGTTTGTGTCGCATACAACAGACTTCCAGAGCGATGCCTAATGTTGTCCTCAGCCCTCAGTACTTTCAAGCAGCACAGATCTACGTGATCGAGCTTTTTCTCATCTCAAAGATACCTACCAGCTACACCATCTCCGATCAAGTATGCATTGAAAAAGCTACAAAACAAACTGGAAAGTTGGGAAGAACCACCTTAAAGCTCTCTCAGTCCTGATTGGACTCATCCACAGCGTGATTACCCGGCATGCGTGGACGTTCTCGCATTCTCTTGCTACGGGGCAACTCCAGCAAACAAAACAAAAAAAGAAAAGGTGGTCAGAATGTAAATAGAATAATCACATGTGCACACATTCGTTAAAAATAACTACTATTTGCTGAGTGTGTGGCCGACCGGCACGGTTTGCTGAGTGTGCTTTGTGCTGCCTCGTCATGAGCGCAGCCACTGTGCTCTGTGTGCCTTACACTTGGCTTTGGTTCATTGAATTGGCGATGATGGATGGAACTGACTGGCTGGCTGGCTGGGTTGGTTGGTTGGTACCCGGTGGTCAATGGCTGCCGTTGAAATCATTCTGTAATGGCATTGAAACTGTCTACGCAGCAGTAGTGAGAGCGCCCTACCCTGTTCGGACGCTGATGATGACGTTGGCTATGTATGCAGTTTTGGGTGCAGTGCTTAGAATGAAGGGCAGTGTGTGTGAAAGGGTTTTTTACGAACCTTAGCTAAACTGCTGGACGAGAGCACATGCGGTACATGCGAGAGAGAGAGAGAAGTACAGATAGCGCTACAGTTGACCTTCCCTGAGGGGGTGGAAAATGGCTAGCGAGTGGCTCCATGTAGAAAAGTGCATTTTAATGTTGTGTGTACTGCACCAGCAACTCGAGTGTGCGTGTCGAAGAAGTAGAAGGGGGAGACAACACAACAAGTGAGGTCAAGAATCGGCTGTTCATGCCCGCCCGGTAAGGGTGGATTCCGTGTCAGTGGAGCTTTTCCTTTTGTGTATTGCAAGCTACTACGCACACAGCCACTGTAGACGTGGTTGGATATTTCCCAAAGTCGGTACGGAGGCCTCTACCGTGTAACGTGGTGGCCTTGAGCTCCGATCCGAAAAGCGGGCCAATCGTGTTTATGTGTGCAATTTTCAGTAATGGTTGTTCGCCCTCGGTTAGCAGTTCTCTGCGTAGGCAGAGTTTGAAGGGTTTTTGTTTTATGAAGCATCTACTAAGCTACTATCACGCTGGGAATGGACGGCAACTCCTCTTTAACGCTGTCATTCTATAAAAATGCAAAACGAGGTAATATAGGTTAGCATTATTACAGTTCCGAATGGTTCCGAAGCTGCACAGCACAAAGCCACTCCTTGTTGGCAATCGTTAAGAAGGTGGCAATGCACTGCCGTCCCACTGGCACAACGGTACAGAATCGCTATGGCATTTCACATCCTCTGGCAAGGAATCGGCGACAAAAGGTGGTCGGACGGTCGGCTGGTCGAACGACGATTGCAACAGAGAACTTTACCGAAACGGTGCAATTTCTGCCGCAGTAATCTCCGGATGCTTGTGCTGCTGCTAGGATGGCTGTGTAGTCTTTGATCGTACCTTTTCGTCCGCATTATGACACACGAACCGGCCATTTGTGGGTGTGGTGTAACGGACGGACGGACGAACCCGACGTACACGACGATGGGCACGATGAAGGAGAGGATTCGCCCGGACCCCGTCCCCGTCGTACATTGCCTACTGATGAATGGTTGTAGCTGTTTTCTCACGGTTACACACGGTATAGGGATCGCGTAGTTGTACTCCGGGTAATGATTGGAAAACGGGTTTTGGTGGAGCTAATTTTTTAGTGATCCCTTTTTTGGTGCAGCATCTGATTGATTTCGACTGCGAGTGCACAAGTATGGACGGCCGGAGTTAAAAGTTTGTTGCAGTGTAACGTGATCCTGACCACTCAATCACTCAGCGGACAATTAAAGCGAACGAATTCTTCAAAGTCTTGGCGTTGTAGGGCAGAATCCATTGCTGAGCCTGATGCTTGAAGCAAAAAAAAAAGAAACAAAACCGCAACATTCTTCACACGTCAACGCGCCTTGATGTTGCGATCCATCCTGTGTGTATGTGGCTTTGGGGCATCAGGGCATTCCAGCTTGCCGGGCCGGCGTACTGTTCAAGGCGTTGTTTTGAAGTCGGATTACGTTACATCATTGTTTCACCCTTTGCCTCGTTTTCGTCCCTAAACCCCGCTGCTGTGACTGACCGTGGACACTCTAGTCGTCGGCTCAGCGCACCGTGACGAACGTCACCTTCTAATCGAGCCCGCCGTAAACAACCAGCTCAAAGACGACCAGTGTTGTTCGGTCAAAGTCGGCGGACGAATTGTATGTGGACAGCTTGGAGCGATATGTGTTCATCGCTCATTGAGACTGAACCGGGTGGGTTGTTGCTCATGCTTGATTCCGCACGATTCATAAGCGCCACCAGGGCTGGTTTTTTTTTCGGTGTAAGAGGAACACCGAATGCCGTGGCTCGAGCTAATTGCTTTTGTTCCCGAGCGGAGTGTGAGTTTCGAGACGTCATCCCTTATACACGGGGCAGATGGTAAACTGGTAGACGAAAGTGAGTGGTGTACACCGTTCACCAGAACCGGAATGCCACCCTCGACGTGTGTGAGTGTGCACCCGATCTGACCGCCTCCGGTACGCGGAACGAGCATAATAATAACAATATTTATTTCACCCAGCGATTCGTTTTTTTTTTTGGTGGTGACGGCGACTTCACATTTGTTTTTTGTACCAGTTTTGCTCTCCGGGGCTTTGCTGTGTCTGTGGTTCGCTTCTTTTCTTCTGGTTTACTGGTTTGGGACACTGGTTCATTGGACTTTTGTTGAGGTGGGTAATAGCGGCTGGACACGAGATTTCTGACAGCTGACTGATGGACTGAGGACGCAACCAAAAACGCAAGCAATGGGCACAGACGAATCCTGCGAGACTAATAATTTGGGAAGAACACATTATTCATGTCGTTTTTTTTTTGTCAAGAGCGTTTTTTCCTTTGCTTGTTGATGGTTTTTGTATGGCTGTTTGGACGCATTGCGCTCCTTTTCCCACGGCATCCTGCTTTGCTGCTGCTGCTTCAGGGTAGTTGCGGCAGATAATCGACGCACGGGACGAAGGTAATTATGGTAAAATGTTATGGAGATAGCTTGTCGTTTTGGTGTGGGCTGTGTTTATTATTAGCGGGAACGATTTCTGGGGGATTTTTTCGGTAGACGCTTTATTATTGGTACTTTTAAGCTTTGATGACGCTCGTTCAGTATATCATGGTTCATTGCAGTTTTGAAGCAAATACAAATTAGCCGCCATTACGTTGATCTGTACTAAGAAATCATTTTAGTACAGTTTTGGGAGCAGTTTTCTGGTAGTGGTAGAGATAGAAGAAGCAATGGTTGTCATAAATGACAGGTAGAAACCTCTTAAGGGTGCAATTCTAAAGAAGACGATGAGTAAGAGCGATTAAGATGATAAAAATGTCAAAGACAAGAAAGGATATTTGAAAACTAAAAAGATAAAGAATAAAAATAGTTTAAAAGTATAAAAGAGTAAAAGTATAAAAGTGTAGAAGAATTAGAGTATAAAAGTGTAATAGTTAAAAGAACAAAAGAGTAGTAAAAATAGAAGTAAAAATATATAATAGAGTAAAACTGTAAATGACAAAAAGTATAAACATATAAGAAAAAAGAGAAGGATAAAAGAGGAGAAAAAAAGAGGAGAATAAAAGAAGAAGAAAAAAAAGAGAAAAAGCAAGAGCAAAATAGAAAAAGAATAAAAAATATAAGAAAAATAAATGGAGAACTAAACGCCGAGTAAGTTCGAATAAAAGGTAATAAGATATGAAGGCAATGTTAAGTAAATAAAAAGAATATATGAATGCAAGCACGAGAGCATATTAATAGATTAATAAATAAAGAAGAAATAAAAGAAGAAACGAAGGAAAAGAGGACACGAAAGGGGAGAAGAAGAACTAGCGCAAAGGTCAGAATGATATGAAAGTTAAACAAAATAAGAAAAAAGGAAAATGAAAATAGAAATGTTGGAGAAGTAGATTAGTAGTAGACGAAAATAGTAGAAATATAAAAAGTCATGTTGATAAATTGCTTATCGATTACCAATATCCAAAGATACAGTTGAACTATTTCATCAGCTCCAGTTACGCAACTAGAACGCAAATTCCTCTGCGTCTGCAGGTCAGTAGGCTTCCCGAGAAAAAAAAACTTCTTTGAACCAATCGCATGATGCAATTCACCGTATGAAAGTTGTCCAATTTCATTCCTTCCAGTGCTCGCCGCCACCAAGAGTAAAGAACCAATCCAGATAAAAAAAAAACAAGCCGAATCTGATCCTAATTGCAGCCAAAAGTATCCGGTAGATAGATAAAGCGAAGGAAAACGAGGGAAAAACACAACGAATCTACCACTGCAATGCACACGATCGGACAGACCGATCGGAAGCGAAATCCTCAACATGAGGAGCAAACTTTTTTGTGTGCCCCAGTTTTTCCCTGCATGTTCCAGGCTACCTTGCGCCGATGAAAGATGGGAAAGGCAAAAAAGTTTTTCGTACCATGCTGCTGCTGCAACATCTCACCATCCCAAGCCATCAGCCTAGCACCACCAACAAAACTCGAAACGCAGCAAAACTGTACCGATTCCGAAATTTGAAATTACTTTGCATAGTAATTTCCAATTACGCGCCCATACCAATCGATTTTCATTTCCTGCTCCTCCGTCCTTGTGAGCCAAAGTACTGAGAGCTTTTCGGGTGCCGGTTTTTTTTTTTAGGTTTGGTTGCTTTTCGGGGGTCCTCTTCTTTTCGTTCTATTTATCTTTGCCGCGTTGCCAAGTGTGTAGGCAAATCGTGAATGAATTGAACGAATTGGAGAGTGCGGCTACACTTTTCAGGAGGATTAAATTTCGGACCGAGGAGGGTTCTGGATTTTTTTCGTCACTCGCTTCGGAACTTCGGAGGCATCTCGTGCTGCAAGTGGACTATTGATTTTCTTGTGGGGGTCCGTTTACATGTAGCTTTTCTCTCCCGCAATGGAGCAGTGTGAGCGAAGGTGGGTTTTTGTTGCTGTTGCCTAGAATGAACTTTTACTTGTATTGCCTAGTTTTATCGTTGCATAATCGTGATTGCTTAGCACCCGGGGCTGTAAAGGTAGGTGGTGAAAAACTCAATTCTAATGCGCGCTGATGTTCGATTGGGGAAAGAAAAAGTTTTCCCTGCGAAAGCGAAATTAGAGAGAAGTACGTAATCGTCGTTCGTTTGAGACTTCTGACTTAATTCTTGATTTGTTTTTGCTTTATAACTTAAAGTTTAATAAAGTTTAACTCCTATCTAATATCTTATTTTCATGTTCTCTTCTCGTTACAGGTAATTAACAACAAAATCAACCCCACTCGGAGCAACTATGTCCGATAGAGAGAAAATCCTCCTGTAATGTGTAAAGCCTTCGCTAAGCTGAAAACAAATTTTCATCCCTTAAACAACTCATGTTAAACAACCACGGCTAGAACCGAATTCCCGAACAATGTAAAAGCTTCCGTTGCCAATGGCGATCGCGATGGACGGGTGTGTGTGTGTGTGGGTTGGCAGGCACCCATTAGCGTAATCTGCGAAAAAGTACTTCGCAGCCGCTTAGCATCTAATTTTGTAGACGCTTCATCAGATGCCAGTTCACGTTTCGGGGAATCATAGCAAACTACTTTTACTTACCTCACTGCTACTGGGTTCGCTAATGGTTGCCGGGCAGCAGCAGCACCACCAACACCATTATCACCCACTGTAAGGTGCTCGAGAAAGAGTGGTGTGTGTGTGTGTTTTCGCGAATAGCTTTACCATCTCCTTACCCCGAGACTGGAAGCTTTTTCATTCCCAACCGACGCCAAACCAAGCATGAAAAAAGCCACACCACGCACGCACGCTATAACGTTGCCACAGAAGATAATGGTAATGATAATGATGAATAGGTGAATAAATAACGAAAATAAATTGCAAATGAAAGTGTTTATTGTTCCCGCCCTGCCATTTCGAAAGTGAGAGTGAAATTCATTCGTGCCCCGGGTTTTTATGTGTGCTTCTTCATCTTTCTTTAGGGGGTTTATGTGTTGCGGTCGCGCCTGAAAGTATGCTATCTTTGCGCTTTTTGCCTTTTCGGCCGATTCCCCGCCGTTGATGGTGTGCTCATTTTATGTGAAAACATTGTTCCGGAGCCGGAACTCAACCAACTCTCTGGAGGGGGTGACCTTTTAAATGCTCGAGAGAGTTATCTGCTCAAGCCGATCGCTCTATCGGTCGACCGTTTTATGCATTAGTTCCCAGTTTTGCCATTGTAGTCAGATTTGCTGTGATGCGCCTCTCATATGCATTCATTCTGCTTGTGGCCATAAAAAAAATTGCGCCCATCTTATTGTGTTTCGCTTTACAATGATGTGCTGGTGCTGTGGTGAGGTTGAACAGTGAAGCATCATACCCTTCCAGATTTTCTTGAACGGCATTGTCGAGCGGGGGGGGGCGACCAAGAATTAATAACCGGACGCCGGAAAGTCATTGATAAATGGAACCACCAGAGAACGCCGTGCGAGAGTCATGTAAAGCAATGGTTTCTATCTCGCGATCGTCAATAAATCTACCCTTCACACAGGTCGCCCATTATGGATGGTAATTTAATTCAATCTCTTTGCCAGCTGATAATTATCAATCGTACTCGCTTTTATGCGCCTCTCTTGCTACGGTTAGCTATCTTCAATTTGGAACACATTTGTTGTGTGGTTTTCGGTTTTCTCCGCTTCGAGCACTGCCAGCTGACCGGATGCGGAAAGTGAGAGTTTTTCGGTCTATTCGCACAAAGAAGGTGGCCAATGTGTGTCTGTGTGTATCCGCAATAACCCGACACGGCGCCAAACGCAAGCAAATCGTCGTCGGCCAGCAACCGGTTGGTAAAAGGGAAATGGAAAGTGAAACCAACCCCAGCACACACACACGGGTTTTGACCGGTGATGGCCAATTATGATGTCAAGGGGGACACTCATTTTCTCTCTCTCGCTCTTGGGTGTTGGGAAAGTGTTTCGATTTGGAGGTGTGTGTGTGTGTTTGTAGCGGCATGGAATGAGATTATTTAATTGAGCTTGTTTTTACCGTAAGAAGCCCGTGATGGTATAATTGCTTGGGACACGGTGTGTGTTTAAAGCGAAAACAAAATCAGATCGCACATAATCGTTTGAAGGAGGGAGAGAAAATGAGGGCGAGAGAGAGAGAGAGGGAGCACTATCGTGGGAAGTGCATCCGTGCATTGGGTGCACTGGAGTTATGCAATGGAAGTTTCAGATGCACCGCTTGTTGCTTGGTACGATGAAAGTTAGTTTATGGTACCCTATTGCCAGACTCGAACGTTAGAGAAAAGTTCTCTAAAACGACCAATCGGTGTTACGATCCTCCGGATGAGTTAGCCATTAGGCAACGGCTTAAAATTGGACGAAAGACTCTGCTCTATGGGTTATGAATATGGATTTTCTGGTTGTAGGTTGCAGGATATCGGCGAAATTCTATGTTTTTTTCTTAATTATGAAAAAAGTTTCGTCTTCTTCATTCTTGGCCTAACGACCTCTTATGTCATGCCTGCCATTTTTGGCTTACTAGACTTATTTTTACCGCATAGTTGGATAGTCAGTCCTCACTATGGGGGAACGGCCCTGATGAGACTTGAACCCCGGTCCTGCCGTGTGAAGACCGGCGCCGCTGTCGCATCTACCATAGGTCGCTCAAAAAAAGTTTATTATTTAAGGAATCATATACAAATCATAACCATCAGCTCTGCTAACAAATAGTAATATAAGCTGGGGTGATGTACAAATGGGTAATCGTGCTGGACACATAAGCCTCTGAGACATGGACTGTCGCTAAAAAGCCACGCTCTGGGGTAAAAAATCAGGAGGATTTTTGATCTCGTATGTCTCGTATGAACTATATCAAGAGAATAGTACTAAACAAGTGTTTTTGGACCGTCTGCATGGATAGAAGAGGTATGATAGGCCCAAGATGAGATAGAGTGATAGATTTGCTGTGCCATACGATACCGTGAGCGATTTTCAAGATTTCTGCAGCAAACCAATACTGCAAATCTGCTCTTTTTCTTGGCTTAACGATCTGGTAACGACCATGCCGGACATCTAAAGGCTTAGTAAACTTATTGATACCACGTACTTGGAGGCCTGCTGGTATATACGACAGCGGCCCCGTTCTTCACACGGCAGGATCGGGGTTCGAATCCCGGCGGACCGCCTCCCCGTACACAGGACTGACTATCCAGCTACGGGTAAAAACTAAGTCACAGAGAGCAGGCCAAGGCCTCACGAGGTTGTAGTGCCAGAGGAGAATAAGAAGGTAATCGATGCCGTGAGCGGTTTCCAAGATTTCTGTAGTTAACCAATACTGCAAATCGGTTCTTCCTCTGGGCTTAACGACCGGATAGGTTATGCCGGCCATCTAAAGGCTTAGTAGACTTATCGATACCACATAGTTGCTGGCATGTGAAGCGCAGTGTCAAGATCTCCCTTAGACGGAAAATCGTTTATAGAGCTTGATATGCAAGCAATTACACAAACAATATAATTGCTTGATAGTTGCGAAGAAGCGGAGCCATAAATTTCGCCGACAGACATGCTTTTTTAGAATTTATTATTAAACATAAAGTTTTGAGTAAACTTTGGCTCTCAACGAAAACAAAATGTTATCAAATTAAATCTGCTGTGTTCGATTCGTACTCGATGTTGTTCGACAACGTTCGTTCGAGAGTTTTCCGTTCGAAAGTGTCAATGATTTGGTACACATTTCACACTATCCACACAGCTAAGTATCCTTCCGATCGAGGCACATTTGTCACGGTATGGGCACGAAATTCTTTCTAATTAATTTTTATGACCTGTCAGTTCAATGCGGATGCGAATGTGTGGATGAATATGGTGGTGCTAGTGGGAATTTATGAGCCGCAGGATGCAACACCGGCCGTGCCATCACAAGTGTTGTTGTGTTTGGTGTGTAGTGCACGACAGCTGCAACACGATTTGTGTTTTATTTATTTGTTTTCGACTCCCTCACTGCTCCGACACCAATTACTCCATGGATTCGTAGAGTTTACCATCAGTTAGACTCTCGGATAGCGCAGGCACTGTGTGTTACAGACAAAATGCGATGCTAGGGGAGCATCAGCATTGGGGTGTGATGTTGTTTATTGTGCTGCAATATTGGGTGATCTCTTGTGTGTGTGTTTGTGTGAGCACACCAAAAATGGAGGAAAAAAAGGGAAAGCCATGGATGAACAACCCGGTAACAGAGGGATCGATATGATGAAAGCGGCTATTGGCGTGTTTTGAAGCCCCCCACCCCCCGCATTCCGTGCGAAAATTTATTGCTTCCCACCCAGTCGCGCGCAATTGCATAAAAGTACGAATTTGTACGATAAATTGAATCCGTCATTCAATATCGGAAACCACTTCCCCAAATTTTGGCGCTCACCATCCCCGCTTTATTGTGGATGTAAAGATTGAAGTAGAATGAAATTTTCCGCCACTGGTTTCTCGCATTTGATTTGGATGAGTTTTTTGAGTTATCTAATGCTTTCGAAAGTGATTTTTTTTATGGAAAACTGATTTATTAACAACGAACATTTTTCGACGAGAATTCGAGACGCGTTCGATTGCCGGTTGATTGGTTTTGTTGGCCTCGATGGTTAACAAATTCACAACTGAAGTCTCTTGATTTATCTTTTGTGGGGAAAATTAATTCTTTTACAGAAATAGCTCCTTTCCCAAGAAGCCAGGTTGATGCGTGCGGTTGACAGGTTGATCATCGATCGAGATAAAACCCAAAAGCCAAAATGCACTTTCACCTCGCACGCCGGACGCTGGAAGATGGGTTATCTAAATGGGTTATGTGACATATTTCAATTACAGTGTGCCACCACTAGCGCTGCTCTCTTTTGCGCTGGCCCCAGTAAACTCTGGGGTAGATCAAGTTTGACCACTTCAATTTCCTGTCAATCAACTACTTCGTGTGTCATTTTTGCTGATCGTTCGACGGAAAAAAATCCCCAAAAATGGACCAAACTGTGCGCTACACTGTTCCCCCTGTGTGAGTGTGTGTGTCTACTGCTTTCTACCTAGATATAGACCGACCCCGGAACGGCGCCATTTCGTTATCACTAATTTATAGTGCCAATCACCATCCGATGATGATGATGGGTTGGTAGAAACTGTGGTAGCAAAGCGAGAGGCCTTTCGAAAAGTAATCGACAGCAAAAAGCTCGTAGTGATTTTCGGTTCGTTTTGCTTCAAAATTGAGCGTCCCCGGCTCATGATGATGATGATGGTGGAGCTTGTTTTTTTTTGTTGTGGCCATTTTCCATCTCATCATTCGGTTGTTAGCGCTTAGTTTGTTTTGATGTGTCGCTTTTTTTGTTGTGTGGGACAAGATTTTTATTGAAGTGACGATGCTGCTGATGATGATGGTGTCTTCCTGTTGCGCTTTGATTTATGGTTTCGGTGGTGCTTTTGCTGATGTTCGCCAAAACTGGGACCGAAATGGTTGTAGCCGGACGATTGGACAGTTGTTTAAAAGTGCTCTTTGTCGTTGGGCTAAGCGTGATCTAGCTGTTGGCAGCTGGACGTGATTTATTGGTAGAAAAATTAATTGCCCATTTCGTGTGGACCATTCTGGGCCAATGAATTGGTAGCCAAAACATCGTGTCCATTCGAGTGTTTGAATAGTGGAGAATTGAAGTCTTCGTTTTAAAAAAGCTTTTTCTTTTTACAAGTTAACTAACTGCTGTTTTTTGTGAATGTTAGTTGAAGATTTATTGAATATTCTTCTAGTAAAATAAATAAATTGTAAGAAGTAAGACATCAACATCACTTAACTATCAACAAGCCTTGGGATGATTTCTGACCTAACGAAGCTTTATTGGAAACTGTAGCACTTCCTCCCAGGCATGGATTTGCTGTCTGGGCCTATTCTGGGTAATCCTCTGATTGATATTTTTCTTTCGGCATTATTTATCTCGCACACTCTCGAGCAATCTCAATCGATTCGAATCGATACAAATTTCGAAGTCACCATCCTGGTCGCCTCTCCAAGAAGGACAAGCCGCCGGGTACGTCTTGCTGCTTCGACAGCTTCGGGGACAGTTTATGTTGGTGCTGGTTGTTTTCTTTATTCTGTCGCTGTAAAAACAAACACCGAGAGAGGAGGGTGTGTGTGTGTGTTGTGTATGTATGCGATCGAATTGGCGAGAACTGTTTTCGTAAGGAGCCTCGGTGACGGTGAGTAGGAAAATCAACATCATAAAATGGTGCTATCTGTTTGGAGGATCGACCGTAAGCTTGAAGTTGATGTTGGGTATTTGATTTTCGCTAAGACTTTGAGTTTGTACCAAGAAAAATCGCCGTACGCCTAGTGAAAAATACTTCCTACTTGAACTGATAGTTCTTCATAGCGTTTTTGGAATACTTTTATAAATCTTTCCAAATCGAAAAAGGGTTTCACCAGGAAAAAGAGTGTTCATCCAATGATGTAAGTGAACAAAACACAAAAAAACAAACTCCTACCGATAAAGGAAAACCAACTCGTTTTGCTACCACTTAGCAAAACAATAAATCTTGTCCTATTTTTCGCCATTTTAAAAAAACCAAGACCAAGAAAAACCCTCACCAACTGTCATTTCAAGCTTGCGCGCTTGGTAGCGAAATCGTAGGAGGCCGGGCGTTGTTTCGTGTTTGCTTTTGACGTTTACGTTTTTCCGGTTGCTTGAAGCGCGAGACAAATAAAACAAACGGCAAACAACACACCGCAACAACACAGCGTAACCGGGCACTGTTTTCCGAGATGTTTTATCCGTGGGCTAGCCAGAAAGGAAGCATCTCGAGCGAGCATCCTGTAGATCAGGTATGTCAAACTGGCGGCCCGCGGGCCGCATGCGGCCCGCTTAGACTTTAGATGCGGCCCGCGAACATGACTAAACTGCATATGTAATTGATTGTAAGATATCGAAGATAATCTTTTATACATTTTTGAAAAGTATTTAGTTGAACCATATTGATTTTCTTATTAAGATCAACTTTGCAGCCCGCAAATTATCGGAAATGTGTAAATGCGGCCCGCCAATGAAATGAGTTTGACACATCTGCTGTAGATCATCGTCGTTCCATTCATCTTGCTGGTGCTGCCGGCTAAACCGAGTGGAAAAAGAGGTTCGATTTTCACAGTTTCGGTTGGCGGAATTTTCCTTTGCTCGGTTTTTTACCGCTTCCAATCGGGCAGATTTCGTGTTTTTCTTCGTTGTTGTTTGTTGCAGCCAACCAAACAAAAACCAGGCAGGAGGCAGCAATTTTCCTTCCACACACAAAATCCGGGTACACAGAACTGTTCGTGAGACGAACGACCGACGACGAATGGCAACGACAACGGCCTGATTGGAATGATCAGATAATTTCGAGGACATGGCACTCGAATATGGTCAGCACGGCGGCTGAACGGACGGCCGTTTTGTGCAAGCAATAACGATAAATCCTGATCCGAAAATCCTGCGAGACACACGGAAGGAACCTTACCGACCGTTCCTTTATTCGGTGGAAAAAGGATTAAGCAAAAAGTGGACCAGTTTTCAGATAGTGGTGTGTGTGTTTTTTTCCCTCTTCGCTTCGAATCGACACAATAAAAATACTCCGTACATCCGGACGCATCACGGGAAGGATGAGCACTCGGGAAAAAAAGGAAAAACGGAAGGCTCGATAAGTGGAAGCAAAAGGACGCAAAAAGTCCAAAACTCTGTGCTGTGCCTGTGGATTGTGTGGGCTCCGCATAGCTTCCGGGGCATGATTAAATTAATGATTCGAATGACGGTGGCCTAGGCCAGGCTTTTTGCCTAGGAAAATGCCGGTGAAACGATTCCCGAAAGCTGTATTTATATATCATTAGGTTGATATCTTCTGGTGCGCGCGGGCTTTAGCTGCTCTCTCTCTGTGTATGTGGTACGTACGTTTCGATTCCACTTTTCTTTAACCCTTTCCTCCATATCTCCATATTTTTGGTGACTCCCAAGGGACATACAACGGGAGGGTCAATTCGATTGTGTTCCAGGATGCTCGGGGTTTTTTTTTCAATTGCAGTGAATTTTGCACCGGCAAAAGAAAATTTCATTCGTACATCGGAAACATAGACAAAGCCCTCGAACCGACAAACCGAGGATTCCTGCAAGCGGCGTTGTTTATCCCTGCTATCCAGACTATACGTTTTGCAGCGGGCCATAAGAAAAACCCACTTTTCCATCCGTTGTTCGCAAATAAAGATAAACGAAATGTTCCAATTGAATGGTGGGGGCTGGGCTTGGAAGAAGCAGCGGTTGGGAGCGGTGACCAGTGCAAATGACACACAGCATCCAGCCGAGCCGAGGAGAGATCATAGCCTGGTGCAGTTTATTTCCTTTTAATTGCCAAATTGGAAGTGCAAATTTTCATCTCTGCTATGCTTTTTTGTGTTGTGCCTGCTGGAATAGCTGATTCCGATTATCGTTTGGTTGGTGAGAGTGGTGGGAAAAATTCGGGAAAACTGTGCATATCAATTTCCTTCGAGGGTTGAGCAGTGGGACTGATAAAACAATTTGGTTGGTTAAGTGAACAATTGTATGGTGCAATAGAGGGCCTTTGGTTGAGGATGTTTGTATGTGACATATCCGATAACTAAACTCACTACATGAAAAAATGGCGGAGTAGCTCTTGTTCATAGAATTCATCACATTATGAACGAGGTCCCTGAAGTCTGAGATATGAGGGAACGATGCCTTGTGCCTTGGCATCATCTATCTCATTTACAAGAAGGTATGTATCTTAGACTTCGGCAAATACAGGGATAAAGTTTTTTAATAACTTACAAGAATTCTGCCAATAATGAGTTCCTGGTTCTCCAAGACTTAATCTGTCTCATCGATTGACTTAACATAGCAACTTAGCAATAGTCAAGCCAAACTAGACGACGCAATGACCTCTTTTTGTCTCTCTCAGAGTCTCTTTTTTTGTCATGGAGTAAATCAACAAACAAAGACCTACGAGACCTGACTTAAACCTTCTTGAGCGTTAATCAAACGTTTCCAGGATACCAGCTAGAGTATTAATTCAAAAATGAAGGTTATATACGCCTGATATCCTTAAAGAAACGTCTCGGCACCACGCTACGACTTCTTGGTTAGGATAGTCAGACGTCCTCGCCTCACAATTACCACTGGTTACTGGAAGTATCGCTAATCGATTGAGCACCTGTACCAGTCTCAATACATGCATTGACGACCTCATTACTGCGGCTAGAACACATTAATCCATAGTCATTTCGTTAAAGTAAACATCGGGCATTTCAACAAGAGATGCTCTGGTGTCTTCCTAATATCCACGCATTCAAGGTAGTGGACATCTTGTGTCAACATCAACTTCTGAGGATGGATTTGAAAGAAGCCTTGTCCTTTAAGTAGTTGGATGTAAGTAGTAGAACCTCCTCAAAAAGGACGCAAGACCCAACAGGACTTCCCAGGGATGAGTTGGCTTGTCCAATCACCAAGTAGATGACAATTTTGTATTATCCAATTTTCCGCATTGAATTAAAAACATTATAACATATTGAGTCGGCTGTCACTGTATGGTTTTCTAAAGCAACAAGATGGGAACATTAAAATTAACATCGTTTAAATAATAAACTTAACAATATCAATAACTAAACAGTACTGTAAGGTAATTCTCAAACGTGTCCTTCAATACATCCCAACACAAATCTAAGTTTAATTAAATAAATAGCAGCAGTAAGCGCCGGATCATGCCGTGGTATCCATGGTATCATTCATTACGTATACCGTGCTCAGCTTACCGCAATGATCGACATTCATTCAACCGAGAGATGCATCTTCCGCTTAACCGTGGCGTTCGGTTCAGCTCACTCAACCGGCAACCATCTTATGCAACTAACACACTTTCGCTCGATTGAAAGTGCAAACTGATTCATCCCTCCCTGCTGCTGCTGTGAGTGTGTATTTCATTATCACTCCGCAAGCTCGGATTGACTGGCATAAAGGATGCGTAATGAGCCAAGTGGTAAGAAAATGAGCTGTGCAAATATAGTGCATATTCTTGCTTTGCACGGCGAAAACGGGAAACCGATGGAAGGAAACAATCCATTTGCAGGCGGGTCGTGTTCTCACTGGTGGCTTCCCAAGAAAATGGGAAGATTTCATCGCTCATTAGAGAAGCATCCTTCTCGGTGTAGCTAGCACGAAGCTAAACGGATAAAACCCTGGCTGGTTGGAAACGTTTTCCCAAGACACACAGACACACACGGGTGCAAGTACTTGAATGGGTTGAAAACTTGTAGAATGCTTTCGGGAAAGTGTTTTCCTTAGGTGGAAGTGGAACTGAGGCTGAAGAACGCTGGCTGTGGGCGTCTATAAATCAACAGAATTTCGCTGCCCTCGGTCCAGCAGCAAGGATAAAGCGGAGAGACTTAGAGAACGAGTGGCTTTTAGTGCGATTGATTACTAGCGATGGTTCCGACACAATGGAGCAACCTTTCGCTGAAACGAGTTGAACGAAACTCGTGAGTGCAAATTGCAGTTGCACCGCGCCACGTGCTTGTGCAGTGGATGAAAATATATTCTTATCCTATTACGTTACGTCCGAGGTCCGACTTTGGTTGAAGTGATCGTGATCGTCTTCTGCATCGTCGTCGATGAAGGTGGCGTCCTATTGTCGACTGCTACGAGGACGAATAATGAATGGTGTTTAAAACTTTCGTTTACACAAACACTTGAAGCGAAGATTCACTTGGTTTTCGGGTGGACGAGCACGAGACATCCTGGCCACAAGAATTGGTTGTCAGTCGCTTGTCGCACATTTGCTGATTGGATTTTCCACCCATCGATCCCATCCAATTGATGATGAATTATGATGGTAGATTAAACTTTGGTAAGTAATTTCTGCATCCCCATTTCCGGTTGTCTTCCTTCCTTTTGCTTGTTCTTGTTCCCGGGGGAGGGAAAAACACAAGTCCAAAAACCGTGAGTAAACACATTTTGTCAGTGAAAGATTGTCTTGCCCATTGTTTGTCTTTCTACGTGATTTATCTTCATGCGATTGAAGTTGGTGTGTGTGTGTTTTGGTGGTAATACTTTGGTTTGGTTTTATCCATTTTGAAGACACTTTTTAGAAAAAGTTCATCAAAGCTTGATGATCGTCCTGGCTCTTTTTGTGACGTGCGGAGGACATCAGTGTTAAGGATGACGAATGGTGATGCAAATTTAGATTAGATTAAACCGTCCCGTCCAATCTGGACACGTTTGCGGAACTTTCGCTCCTGACAAAATCGCGCAATAGCCGAAGTTTGATGCTGTCCATACTCGGGGACTCTCGTCACAGTGGGAAAGTTTTTTAATCGAAACTGCTACTACGCCGCAAGGAAAATGGCGCAATGGCAAAAGGAAAAAAAAATAATACATGTTTGATTTATTCAGCGGAAAAATATGAAGTTCGGCAGCAAAACGGAGAAACTGCCGGAAGCGCCGCAGCGCAACAACAAACATTTTCCATCAAATTATATCCTTTTTGACCTGCGATTGCCATCCAACGCGGGGCAGTTAACGGGGACGATCTGAGTTTTCATGCCATTTTTTTTTTGTGTGTGTGTTATTTGTTGGTTGGCAGGATCGCCGGAACCCGGGCAGTGTGATGCGCTTTGAAGGGCCAACTTTTAATAACCGGGTTAGAAGTTGTAAATCGATTTGAGTCAACCGAAGCGGAAAAGTTCTGTCTGCTTCCGGGCGTTGGTTGAGCGGGGGGGTTTTTTTTGGCTTATTTTACTAAAATAAATGGCCCTCCATCCCGCACGAGTGGAAAGATGGTAAACATCAACTTCGTTGACCCTGTGCGGTAGGGAGGTTTTCGGTGTTTTTTTGCGCGCTCTCTCTTACTTCTGGAGAAGCTAACGGATCAAGGATCAAGGAGGCTGCACGGGTTAAAAAGCGTGCAAATAGAGTTTACTTAAGTGACAGTTTTGGGTGGTGAAAATTGAATCTACTCCGGCATGGCAAGTTTGTCACGCCAGCCAGAAGGAGTTGATGCTTGAGCTTTGGAGAGATTTAAAGAAAAAAAAGAGTGCATTATAATGTGCTTTTCTTAAGCTTTTCTGTCGAAAAGTTTTAAGCAACAACGTCATCTGGTCTAGAACTATGTGTCCTAAAAGCTGCTTTTATTTTATTCCGATAGAGAAGAGCAATCAGCAATTAGTGATGGGACTTGTTGGTGACAATATGATGCAGAACAGGATTGCTTTGTGCTACGGTTCGTTAAAACACAACAAATCCCTCCGAATGTCAGCGAGAGTCAGCCTTTTATTGGTTGCAATCTGTTTTATTTTACGCGTATCTGGGGATCCTACCAACTCAAGGTAGGATCAAGCATGTTCCCTATACGGTGTGTGTGAAACATTCCATCTTCATCGTGGAAAATTGAACATTCTATCCTCCGTGTGCTTGACGTAGCCAAGATTTTGGTGTATCCAGCAACAGTATAGTCCTGAACGGCCACGGTTTCACACCACCAAACGCCACGTGTCACCACCGTGCTTTTAATGAAGTGCAGCAGCAGCAGCAGCAGCAGCATGTCGTGTCATCATCACCATCATCATCTTCCGACCAGAGAGAGAGAGAGAAAATGTCAATGTACGCGCCGTGTTGGGAGTTAATTTCATCGACAAACAGTAAACATACATTCGTTCCGGTCGATAGTGGCCCAGAATTTCCTGCCCAGTTTTTTGTATGGCACACAGCAACAGCAAATACCCGCCCATGGCGAGAGAGACGACAAAGGATGAGCTGCGAGGGAAAAGCCGTCGGTGACGGCTAACAGATGTGCTGTTAAAAGCCGATATTGATTAGGTTCTTACAGCGGCTCGTCGTGTCGTTATGAACTGCAAATAACAACAAGGGTAGCGCAGTGGACGGACGGATGAGGGTAAAAGACGGATGAGAAAATGAAAAGCCTAATCCAAATGTCACTCGGAACACACATGATACCGGGGGGACGAAAAGCTAATGGAACATGTGGCATATAGTCGGTGCGGTGATGCCCCTGATCGAAATAATGGTCCAGCGTTAGAGGGGACTTTGTGTGGACCTGGGTTGTTGCTTTTAACGGAACCGGGTCCCGCAGGAAGTCGGGGTACGTAAATGTTTACCAATTTTAGAGCTGCCGCTTATGCGTTTCCTTACCCACTAGTGGAGATTATTTTCGGAACAGAAAGACAAAAAGAAAATAAACTCTAGCTAGCTGGTCGATGTAGGAGGGTTAAGAGAGAACTTATCCGGACTCTGGAGGGTTTAAGTTTCAATCGGTGTTTTGTAGAAATTTATATCTGTTTTTTCTGGCACACAAATCTCAAGAGACGTTTCGATGTGAATGCGTGAATGCGGAAGAGTACACAAAATACTAAGAAAGTACAAATGAACCATTTCTGTTGAACATGCATGTTGAACATTTACTCTTACTTTCAATCGACCATGCATCGATAGGGTGAAATGGCCATGACAATCAGTTTCCGAAATCGAACCATGAAAATGGCTGTTTTCCATATAATGGTCTTGGAAGCCCGAAATCTGTTCCGTTGCTATCGGAACATCGGTTTATAATGTGAAGTAGTAAGCTGGCCGTTCCGTTCCGGGTGGTGAGCAGCGGTAGGAGGTGGCGGCCCGCACCACACGATCACAAACGATGTTACTATGTTGAACTTTTTGCTACGAATGTGTGTCTAGTCATGGATGGTTTGTTTTTATTGGCATGGTTTGTACACTGTTGTCCGTTGTTCGTCTTCGATTTTCAACCCTGGGTCCTTTTTGGGACATGTCAGACGATGAACGAGACACAGACGAGCACATGTTGAGTGTTGGGCAGAATGTGTTGTTTCCGATTTAAAGCAAACATCATCCTTGAATGGTTCCCAGTCCCTCGAGGAGTGTGCCAAAAGGGGTTGCCAGCTGCAAGCAACGAGATCACAATACGGTGTAGTCCTCGTTTAGCATGTTGCAGAAAATGAATACTCATCGGGTTCGAGTGTGTTATGGAATATGTCCGTATGCGAGTGTGTGTGTGCTGCTGTGTGGTTCAGTAATCCTTCCGCTTTATCCTCGAGTCCTCGAGCATTGGTGGAAGTGTTTGTGTTTGAAAGAAGCTTATGCTTTTCTTGGTGGTCTCCTCCGGATCAAGTTCAGTCGAAAGTGGTCCGAAAAAGAGGAAAAAAAACATACGACGCACACATTGCGCCACAAAGAAATGTGCTTCAAAGAACGCTCGAAGCACCACACACACACTCTCTCTCTCTCTCTACTCAAGACGATCCACTTTCTCACTCAAAAGACCAGGCAGGATAGCCACTTGACTGTGGAGAGGTTTTTGGAACTTTGATGCACAAACTTGAACCGAGCGAGGCTGAAAAAAGAAGTGTTCTGGCCCTTCTGGACGACCGACGGATGAAGAGCGTAACGATAATAAAGTAATCAGTATATAATTCCACATACTTGCACCACACCAGATGGACCACCTTCGAAAGCTTTTGCGGGGTTAGTTTATGGGTTTGGTTGTGTTGCGCTTGCTGGTAAGATAAAGTTTTGCTCGCAACCAGATTCTGACCAGTATTGCGTGAGCTGTTTGGATTAAGAGAGAGTCCTCTCTGTCTGGCCGAAGTAATGCAGCAGTGTATTAAACTCATCTCGAGAGGGGAAAAAAATCTATCTCCAGTTGTAGGCAGCAGAGTCCTTCTTGATCCTTTCCATTGGAAGTCGTAATCGTGTACCAGACGCACACAGAATCGATGCGTACCCGACGAAGACTTGTGTTGGACTGCTGATATACACTCGACGCTTCAAGTACATTGTGTGTCCCTCCGGGGTAAAGTCATCGTTCGAATAGAGTCGACGAAAGGCGGACTTTCAGCAAAATTGGGAACGCAAGTACATTCTGTTGCGAACGTTGGTTGCTGAACGAAGTCAAATGCACACCCGTCCAGGATGAGTTCTAGCTCGCCGGCTTTATCTGAAGGCTTTTAATTAAACGTCTAAATCCTGTGTCCTGTGAGGACGAACACAATCTCCCGTAACAGTGGAACGCCAAAGACCAGGTCCCTTCTGCGGAGTAGACTTCTCAGTTAAGCTGATTAGATTCCATTCGCTAAAATCCTCCATTTTTTCTTTCTCTCACTCTCTCTTTACAGGTAAGCAATGACGAACGTCTACCGGCATCGGATCGTTTTCAGGATGACTTCGTTGTTCGTTACGGATTAGAATTTTCATGGGTCGAATGGCCGGTTTAACTCCATGAAGTACTGCTGGCCCTAGTCCCCATCGTCACCGGTGGCGGCTGGAGGCTGCCTGTCAGTTCGACAAGCGTCAACGAAGCGCAGCGAGCCGGCGTAACGTACAACACTCACGCACCACCGAACGGAACCCGGTGTGACATTTCAGCGCGGACCATGGATGGATGCGTTCCGCGGATGTAATGGTGACAATGGTGGTAGTAGCACCAGTGGAAAGAAGGTGAAATATGCCTTTGTTTTTGGTGGAGTTGCGGTTCGACAGACGGCGGACGATGGCATCATACTCGGGCGTTCGACCAGCCGGCACACCCCCCGACATTGCTGCAACGGTCCGGAAACGGTTCCGAGACTGGTTGGTGGCATTGACGATGATGATGATGATGGTGCGATGGTTGTGCTAAAGCCGCAGATGCAGTGCGGGAAGCCAACGAACCATGGCCAGGAGGAACACAGAAACACAAAAAAAGGCAAAAAGAAATGTTTAATAATGAAACCCATTGTGTGTATCGTGTGGTCGGTTTTTCTTGCGCGGCCCCCGCTCGGTGTATACTCATCGGGACCGGGAAAGTTTTTCAAGACAAAATATGGCACAACTTGCACAGTGAAAATGCTCCTCAGCCCGCGGGCCAGAATATGAATGCGTAATCGGGCAAACTATTTCCTGCCTGCATCTTGCATCCTCCAACATCCTTTCCCTGCCTGCTGAATGTTGGCTGAGTAGCCTGGACAATTTTTCTTCACCAAGTCTTTGCGGGAGCTACTTCAAGACTTTTGCTGAACGATCGGATGTCTGGTACAGGGGCTTGTTATATTTTGCCACCCTTTTCCACCGTGTGTGTGTGTTTTCTATTCGGCAAAAGTTGGGCGAAAAGTTTTTCGGAAAGCTATAAAAAACCCTTCCTAGCTTGCCCGAAGAGTTGTTGAACGGCTCGCCTTTATGGATTAAGTTTTGTTTAATTAGGTTAACCGGGCACAGGTGGGATGGATGCTCTGGAGCTAGTTTCCTCCGAACAGGGAATGGGATATGGATTTCCCTTACGGGGCCACGGTGGGTTTGGGACGATGACTTTATTTAGCTTGCAGTTGGCTGAACGATTGTTTGCAGATACAGGTAGATCATGAAAGTTAGACTAGAGGCAACTGGCCGTCGGGATTTAAATCGGAAGCTAGAGAAGGTTTGTTTTCATTGGAAAAACTCAAGTATACAGTGAGTGGTTATACAGAGATTTTTAGTAGGATTGTTTCAATAGCTTTGACGCTTAGAATGCTGTATAACAGCTTTCAAACTGTCATATATTATTGATAAATGTTACCAACTACTAGAAAGTCAAGTACTCTTGCTTTAAAGCTGCTAAAAGTTGAAGTTTTAAATATACAAAGCCGCTTAGTCGGTATGCTATAAAATTATAGCAACTTATACAAGGCTGTTCCTACCCATTTTAAAGCTCTGTCGCGCACACTGCAACACTTTAAACGCCCTTCATGTCCTTGATCGCCGTGCAGAAAGTATTTCCCTTTTTAAGCTTTTTGACTGCTGGTGTCCTTGCACAGCCAACCATCATCCCTTCACAACGCTAAACCGATTGTGTGAGTTAGCAAGGCCTCAATGTGGCGGAACCATCCCCAGCTCGGAAAAACACCAAAAAAACAGCATGACATTATCAAAAAGGGTCTCTTCGCGGTTGGCTGGCGCAGTGTCGCCGTACCAGTGTATGCTTTTTGTTTTACTGCCACGCTTTACAAACCCTTCCGGGCCGAAGGTCGTAAGCTCTTACCTCCGGTATCGATTTGCTGCTGCTCATCATCCTTCACCAGACAGCCCCCCTCCTTCAGGCTCGCCGGAATCGGAAAGGAAGCCTTCGGATATGCGAAGATACGTACACCTTCGCTACACACGCTCCGCAGCACGAGAAAGGAACCACGGATGGGTTGGTGGGTTTTCGGTTCGACGGAAGGCTTTCGACTGTGGCGATAGGCGAGATGTCGAAAATCGTCCACGCGCTAATGGGTACGCCACACCCGGCCATTGTGCGTGTACCATTGTTAATGTTGTGTTGGGTTTTCTTGTCGGAATGGGGTTTTTAGGATGTTTATTTTTCGGCGACCCCGCCGAACGCGGTTGTTGGCGCATGAAAACGGTTTCCGAAAACCGGGAAGGTAAACGCGGAATGAGTCAATTAGGGTGCCGCCCGTCTTCTGAAGAGCGGAGTGATATTCGAGTGAAGGACGGTTATACAAAGAGACACACACACGGCAGTGCTTAAACAAGCTTGCAGTGTAGCTTGGAGGCAATTTGACATTTTGTTGTAATGCGCTGTTATACTGTTATACAAACCAGAGGCGAAACGCAATCCTGTCTGTCAACACAACATTGCGGCGAGCGCAAATTTTGGTGGCCAAAGTTAAGTGATGTTTAAGATTGAATTATGCAACGCGTTTTAATTGAATTGATTTCCATATCGCCGCGTCTAAATAGCGGGTTCGTTTTTTGTTTTGCGTTTGTTCTTGTCTCTACGGCATTTCTCCTGGTTCGCAAGAGAAAATGTAAATGTTTTGGAATGTATGCACGAATCAAACATAATTCAATTGCTGGCGGGGGCATTCATAAGACACACGTAGGAGCAAAAGTTGTCTAATCATATTCAAGAAATTTTGCCCTCCGCTGATGATTCGATTGTAATGGTGTAATAGCTCGTCGAAGCTGGTTATAGAACTCGGTGTGCCGTTGGTGCCATAATTTATTTTTCTTTGCCATTGGTTGGGATCAAGTTTTTTTTTTGCGCTGCAGATGCAGACAGTTGGAGAGGGAAACATGCAAAACAGCAAAGCTCATACAGCTCGTTAAGAACGCCCCGGAATCGCTACCGACAGCCGGGAACCGAGGCTGGTTAAGAAAAGATCCGCACCGAAAATGATTGTACCCTTTGGAATTCGGAAATACGGAGCGATGTGTTTAGTGGTGGTGATGGTGGCCGTGTTCCCTTGCTCCCATTTCGCACTGTTACATTGTCGGCAGCCCCATCGTGGCATTAGCTCCGGAAGCAGAGTCAGCCCCTTTGTTATGCTAACAAGGTTCGGTTGGTGGTGGTATCGCGATTTATGTTCAACAGCACTACAACCGAACGGTATCCATGTTTTTTTTTGTGCACGATTTTTGAAGCCTTCGGTGTACCTTGTTGCCTTTTCCCTTTCATTGGAGCGTATCGATGGTGGCTTGTGTACTCCCAAAATCAGGTGCGTTTGGGTCGATGAAGGTAACGCCGGTTCCGTTTAGTATTGACGAGTAACGAACGAACGAACGAAGCTGCTGACGCTGACTGCTGTACTAACTGACGTTCATCCTTATTTTTGAGCTGCTTTTGGCAGCTGACCGGATGTTGTTTTTGGGGAAGAAAAATACTGGGAAAACACATTTTCATTTTTCGTGCGTTAGTGCTTTTGTTCGAGGTAGTTTGTATGCAAAATAGAGTAGAGCAGCCTTGTTAAGTTGAGCATGGCACTTCATTAGCTCACCTTAAAATGATGCTTGTTTTCATGTGTATTGAAGAGTTCTTAAACTGATTAACAAACTAGTCTATGGTAAGCAAACCTTCCTTTATTTGAGTACACAAATATTGTTTGTAAATGTTACAACACAACGATGGTAGGAAAAACCTTCATTCGAAGAAGCGTTACTAAGCGTTACAGACTACAGTTGTCAATATTTCGTTTCGCTTGTTTGTCGGTATTAGTGTCTAGTTTGAGGTACAAGGTCACATTTGAAGTAGAATAACGAAACATTTGCATGCTCAGTTCAATTTAAGACGGGTAACCGGCTTTAAAGACCTTTTTAATTGCCATCAAATAATCATCCATGCGATCGCCTGATGTCGCTGATCAGACGAAACACAACACAGCGAACCATGACTTCATTAAAGAGCCCTGACCAAAATGAAACGACGCAGCCGATGTAAGTCCGTCTAAAAACCCTCTCGCACACCCACTGCTGTCCACCTTCGCATAATGTCTTGCCCGTCGGTCGCAGAAAACCGTACCGTCTTCAACCAGCCGTTTTCGTCGGAACCATCGTTCCGCTCCAGGTTTGTGGTTCGATTTACGGTTCAATATGGCGTGCAAGCTGTTGGGGCCGAGGGTAAAAAAAAAAAGAAACCTGCCGGTTACTTTTTGAAACAAACCCATCGGCCGACTTCTTGAACCGAAGAAAGCTGCTGAAGATGGATGAATAAATTTGCATACGCTTATGGTCGGGAACGAGACTTATTTCATATTCTTTGCCTGCCTTGCGTTACCGTTCACTTTCACTTCCGACCGACCGAGTCGTTTGAGGGGGGTGTGCCAGCTAAAATGGCAGAAAAGGTGGCCAATGTTGATTTCCCAAAATGGGAAAACAAGCGAAAGCTTGTCGTACAATTTGATTACCTTTCTACCCGTGGGTCGGCACAGGCCTTACCGCAATCGCAAGCCTTCTGTCCGATTCGCGTGCTCTTCTTGCATTTGCTTTCGATTTCGGGCCAGGAAGCTGTGTTCTGGTTTTTCTGTCTTGTAGCTGATACACAGAAGAAGGCTTTTTCTTGTCTCGAAGACAACCATGACCACGAACACGATTCGGAACTTCAGTTCTTTTTTTTGTCGTCCACCATTACTTTGAAGCATTTCACAGCTCACCCGGGAGAGAAGTTTTCGAGACCGTAAATTAGCAATTTAATTTTCTTCACTGCATGATGATGAGGTAACTCCGAAACTCTAGCCAGCCCTTGAAATGGGTCAATCGAGTTGAACTAAACCCTCGAGAAACATCATTAGCACACACACACATCCGAAGATCAAGAAAACTCTCGAACCTTTCGAAAAAACACAACAACCGTCAAAGATGGATTCGATTGGATCAGGAGCAAAACCTGATTCTACGACTGTTGGCGGACCGGAAAGAGCCGTCATAAGATTAAGGTTAAGGCCCCCCTCCGAAAGGCGTTAGAAAATATGCGTCAAATCCGATTGGGAATTTCGGGCGCCGGTGCATTTTCGGTTCGTTTACTTTTTCGTCCCGGTTTCGAACCTTGAACCAAAACCGTACGACTTTCAGCATCATCCGGAAGCGAGTGCCTTAAATCGGTAAGGAAATACGGTTTCCATAATGGTGCTTCGGGAAGGCCAAGATGAACTGTTAATATTTATTTTGTCGTACGTTCTATGCCCAGCACGTTTATTTATAGAGAGAGAGAAAAATAAAACTGAAGAAGCTCTTGGGGAGAGGAAAATAAGTAAGTTCCAGGGATCCAATCAGTGGCACTCACGTCTGCCCGAAGACCCTTTGATGCATGCCGGAATGCGGGAGACATGTACGACAAAAAAACGACAAACTGTAAACATCCGATAGGTTCGCTTCCTGGGGTCTACACACTACATTAAGGGTTCATTACGGAAACGGACGGAAGTATCGGGAGAGAGTGAGAGTCAATAAAAGGATCTTCATCGGGTAATGTTGATGTTGGATTTGTTGATGGTATTTGACTACTCGGGATGATGTGGCACCTTGTTACGATCGTCGCCCGGAACGTATCATCCGGGAAAGGTGATTAAAGTAAAATCATGGTTTCGAACAGATGAATTATGTACGGCAATCTTTCTATCGGCAACCAAAGACAGATGTTAATGCCATCTTTACCGATTTACAAATCCTTACCGTGCGTAATGATGTAGGAGTTCCGGACAAGCTGCGTACATTCGGATGTCTTCCAGTTTCCCAGAGAAACGTCACAATCGTTTGATGTGTGTTACTACACGAATCAATAGCGAGAAGGATACACGTGTGAACTGTGATAGACTACTACTGTTTGAATATTTCATACTACCACCCGATACCATTCGTCAACCTGCATAATGTGATCGAGGATCGATCGGTTGTCGTGCTCCGGGCATCTCCGGCCGAAAGCGATACTTCCTTTCATCTTTTAAATTATTCATTCAATGTCCATGATTTGTGTCATCGTTTTGTGTGTGTGAGTGTGTCTTGGAATCCTTTTTCTTTACGCATCGGCGACGCAACCGATACACCGAACCGAGCCAATCGGTGACTCCGGGTTGGGAAGATATCTGGCCCGGGCAGGACATAGTAACAAGAAATTGAATAGTCCAATTTTCGACACCCATACACCGATCCGAATGGGGATGGTGTCTCTATGTCTTACGACGAGGCCCTTCAAAAATCCTCTCGTCTAACGTCCTGCGAAATGAAGCATGTCTCGTTAGAATCTCATCAATATACATCGCTCTCCCTGAACAGCAGCAACAAAACGGTATCGTGGGGTTGTCCAAACTGACAACCGGGTGGTGAATTCATCGAATCGCTCGTTGGCCCACGTTGACGAAAGACGGACGGACGGACAGAGATATGTTCGAAAAATCAGTCACGTAAATAATACCGTTATCGTAGGAATCGAAACCCGGGGAGGTTGCCTCCATACTCCAAACCCACCTGAAACGTCCTTACGAATCGCAAAATCAATAAGTCCCTTTTCCTGACAGACATCCCCCGGTATCTTACCGAACCCAAGATTCCAAGGCTTTTGGGTATGGTTCCGAGGATTTGTTTTAGTATTGACAGGGGGCTTTGTCAAGAGTGCTTTTCCCGCAGCTTGGGAGATGGCGAGTCCTTTAGGCGGACGCACGAAATACAATCTGCTATCTACAGTGGTCCATCTTTTACATCTCATTTCCGGTGTGCGTCGTTTCCGTCCGGGGGGGGGAACCAATCTAAACGATGCTTTAAGGGATGGATGGTGGGACGGAAGATGGACGGATTCTTCGTGACGATGCGAAATGAGTCAATTAGGAGTAGTAGCGTCGATGGTATCACAGTGGCCCATGCTCTAATCAAGCAAATCCCCACTCCGGTACGAGCTTTGTACGGGGCTTTGTAGATCTTTTCGGCTAAGTCAATCGCTTGAATGGTAAAGCTTTTCTGTGCGAGGCTTCCGCAAAAGGGAATAACACCAAATCAAGTAGCCGTTCAGATGGGATGTTTTCGGAGGCTACCGTTTAGAGCTTTTGTTTGTGTGAGCTGCTTCGCAAAGAAGGGCACCAACAAACTTATTGATGGTGTAGATAAGCGGCGCACTATTTATCCGTACCGAGCGTCATTAGTATGTCCACACGAACAGCGCAATTGGCGACGACTTCCAACTTTGGACAACCGTTCACATTAGCATTGGGACAAAACCGGACAATGACACACATTTATGCTGACCATAAAAAGCTCTTCCATCAAGCAATCAAATTCAGCGGCACGTGTTCCTTTAACGTGTGCGTCCATTGGCTGTATCTGTGCGCTCCATTCGATTTGTTCGAGGTGAAGGCCACCATCATCGATGGTCCCGAGATGGGTTATGTGCGTCGTCGTCTCCTTCACCAAAAGGGACAACTACGCTGCGCTGTTTAATACGTGGTGTGAAGCGGTTTTTCATCGTTGTCCACCACCGTTTGCCAGGTTCACACGTGCTAATGCGTACTTGTTTTGTCTTTGTATCAGTCAGTAAGGTTTGCCAGCTCACGTAAGACAGAACCACCGTTTGTTTGTAGCGAGCGACACACATGCAAATATTGCGCTCGAGTTATTGCATAAGACAAGCAGTCGTTGTGCGCGCTGTGTGTCAATTTGCCTTCAAGGTTGCTTCCGTGCGCGACCACGTGACAATATGGTGATGCTGTTTAGTTTTATTTGTTGCCCCGTTCCGTTCAATTGAATACTCTTGAAGCTTGGAGGTTAGACAATTGCTATCGTTGTATCGATTATTGATGGAGATTCTATTAGCGGGACGGAATGTGAGCGATGGGAACTCTGTTTCACACGATCGTACACCCTTTAGTTGATGTGATGGGTCACTCTTTAAAGTAGGATTCTTTACCAATTAAATTGTAGCTCCATTGAATCAGTTTGCGGAGAACCAAATCAAAGCTGAATTTGAGAAGGATTGAGCCAAAGGGATTAAACGTAACGACACGAAATTGTTTTTGTGGCTCTAATTTATTTGCTCTACCGTACCCGAATCGTCATCAAAATTAATTAATTTTTTGCCCATAATCCTTTACTCCTTGCAGTATCTACTGGTACACCTGGCCTTTATTGAATCCCAATTCGTTTTTTTTTTGGGGGAACGATCCCCGTTTAGCTCTCCCAATCAAATAGACAAACTATAGACGGTGGAGTTGACGAAAGCGAGCTTGTGTTTGTGTGGCCCGGAAAACCTGCACCACCTGTCCCCCCTTTTCCACTTTTCCCTGGCTGCCACTGATACGCTTTGATGTTATCGACAAACAAACTATCCACCGTAGTTTGTCCCCCTTAAACTAGGCGGGCGGGAAAAATACTCCGCAGTAGTTTGATCAGTTTTATCGGGTTTATTTTACTGTCAACTTAGGGACGAAACGATAGCACCGAACGCCACGCTTTGGTGGTGATGTGCCACACAAACATAAAAGCCTAAATGAAGCTTCGTGGTATATATGTATGTACCACGGTTGCGTTTTGTTTGCGTTTTGTGGTACTCTGTGTGTGTTCGATCGAACGTAGTAGAACCGCCTACAGTAGTTCGGTTTTATTTTTTCCTGTTCCACGCTTCTTGCCTCAACATTGAACTCTCTGGGAAGGTTGTTTACGTAGCGAGGAATGTTTATTTTAATAGGGACAACTAAAAACGTGGCACCGAAATTGGGTATGAATTGCAGTGCGAAGCAAACATACTGTCACAAGCTACTGGTTGATTGGTTGGGCTAGCTTGTAAAGGCCAGCTCGTTAACATCGAATTCGATTAGCAGTACAGCAAACGGATACACTTACTAAGCTTTAGTTCCAATCTAAATCTAATCGACATAACGTTTGTTTTTTTGTTGTTATCTTCTTGATACGAATTGTGACCGACACCAAGATTTGCGATTTCATACCGTGGAAGCTGCGATCAATCGATGGAATCGCTTCGCCTGCCGGAAGGTCAGCTGCCGGTACTATAATTATTAGATGGATCGACCGATCGATGGGCTTAGCTAATCAGCGTCAAGGACCAGTGTCACTCAATTCAACCCGGCGGGTCATCGTTGTAACGAATCGGTGTGCGGGTTTGCGCTAGAAGTAGCAAAAAATCATTCAAAAGCTTCATTAAAAGTTCCAACCAGCAGAATAGTCTTGCAAATGTTGGCTGACTGATTGCTGCCTGCCTGCTTGACTCATCGCAGTAACCATGGGCAACGAAGTGAGAAAAGCTAAGGTCACCACACGCCGTAACACTCGCTTCAAAATCGAATATGGTTTGTTTGGCCATTTTTGCGAGGGTTTGTGCCGTTTTGTAGTGAGTGGGGTGCCCTTTTCGGACAAGAGGATCACTTGCGGTTTGTGGTTTTTTCGGAGAGTGATTCTAGGCTCTCTTCTTTATCGTTCTCTAGCCCACCGGCTGCTGCTGGTGGCTTGAGGTCAAGGTGGTGGCGGTGCGTTAAGACACGATTGATTTATGGTACCGCCGTCTGTCGTCTTTTACCGGTGAGTACCGCTTTGTTGAGCAAAACTGATGACCTTCCGTTTAATATGAGGGTACGGCCGCCTGACGGTAACAATTTGTCATTTCCGACCGTTGCTCGAGATCGCTCGGGAAGGAAGTACAGTTTAATCTGTGCGGAGAGAACGGCTCGAACGGAGGCTCTTTACTCATTAGTTAAAGTGGTTTCGTGGTGCTGTATGGAGTAGGAAATTTCATTTTGTACGCTTTTAGGTAATACTTTATGCTTAAGCATTAAACGATACATCAAGTGACGGAACATTGACACGTTACCTTGAATTCTGGCAAGAGATTTGGCAATACGAAGTAATTGCTAACCGCGATCGTGAGCGTAAAAGGGTCCCTAAATGATGTTTGATAGCTTTGCACAACAGCTCATTGTGCATCAAACTCGTTCAGGGTTTTTGCAAAGTATTTACTTATTAGATACTACAACTTCGTAGTCTAGACCTGCTCTAGGAATCCTCCAATAGCTCGGCCCAGTCCCGCCATCAATCCATCTCAGTAAAGTCTTAAAGTACTTTACGGGCTGGATTTTCCGGCCCTATTCTCATGACATTAGCAGTCCACTGGAGCCTGGCAAGTCTAATTCGCTGCATGATAGTGACATCACGGTATAGCTCGTAGACCTCGTCATTGTAGCGAGTCCTCCTTCGTCCTTCAACTCATACGAGGCCAAAAAGCCTTCTGAGCATCTTGCTTCCAAACGCGTATAAGAAGTGTCAGAAGACGTATGTGAGTACTGGGACATTAAAGGTTCTGTACAGTCCCAGCATCGTCCGTCACGACAGGAATTGTGAGGGGAGAAGTTATTACAGGCTTCAGTCCAAACTTCAGAGCACATCTAATGATTATATTGCCACCTGGAAACGGAAACTATGAGGTCAGTCAAGTCAAAAATCACATGTCTTGACCTCCAGAGATGCCTATGCTTATTTCTTATAAATCCTCTGATTGATATTCTAGCTTTTACATATAAATACGTCATAAAACACTTGAAAAAAGTTGGAAAAGTTATTACAATATCCAGTTCTATTGAGTTTGGAAGAGTTTGGAAGAGCCAATTAGAAACCGATATGTCTTCGATAACGACGTGCACGACAAACAAACTGCTTGTGACCGCCCAACCGTTTGGTTGCATTAATTTAACTCACTCTTCTTCGACTCTTGTGCCCTGTTTTGATCCAAAATGGATCCACACTAATGCCAAGCGCCGCTCTCTTGTGCGTTAAATTGTCTCTATCGGGGTGGATGAAAGCCAAACAAAACTGGCTTATAAGCAAACTGATTGCTGAATTGCTGGGGCTAGGAATTTACTCTCCCGATGACGCTTTCACTCAACTTTTTCCCCCTCCCGACAAGGTCAAACAAACACGGGAGCCAGCATTAGAGCTGTCGATCGGTCTGTTCTACGGCGAAATACAGCGATGATGATGCTGATGACGATGTTGTGAGATGTTGCTGATGAAAATTAGTTTTCAACTAAACCTCATCCTTGTCCGCACCTAGTCCTGGGTGGTTTGATGGTTAATTTTGCGTTTGATGTGGTCGTTTAGAGGGTTTATTATGTGCACGTGGTGTGGTGCAAAACGGTTTCCTTGAACAGCTCATTCCCCCAAAGAGAGTCCGCAAGGTGGTGGCTCGGTGTGTCCTTCTGCACGCGTCACACATATTCCGAAAAAGCCAACCATCCTCCCCCCCACAGAAGAACGCCCATCGAAGGGACACGTTTTGGGATTTTATTTAATAAACTAAATGATGGAGATAATCATGCTATGCCAATGCCGGTACCGGTGAGGTACCGACATAAACTTTTATTAAAATCGTATGCAGATTAGCACCTCTCTCGCTCTATCTATCTGTCTCGTGAGGCTTCCTCTTAACGGGCGCCACCGGGGTACCGAAATCGTTTCGAATGTGGCTTAATGGTGGTCTCGTCCGGATGATGATTATGATAATGACGCGAGCTATAAGCGAGCCGTGCTGGCCGTTTGTCGCTCCACATTTTTGGAAGCGTTTTAGTTTTGGCAAGTTATGACTTATTTTAGTGTGCGCTTGATTCTCGAGATAAGGTTTGTGTGTGTGTGTGTGTGTGCTTTTTTTTGGTCCTGCTCATAATCTGATGGGAAAACCTTCGAGTGTATCGAATTCTCAATTCCCGCTGGTAGCAATTTGGGCCGCTTCTTCGATGCGATGCGTCAGAAAATGTAATTCGTCCTCTGAGGACTCATTAGGGGGCCGCCTGTTCCTTCCGTGCGCAGCACACCGTTTGTCAACGTCATTGGCATCGGTGTTACGATTCACAATTCATTCGAATTTTCCACCTAGTCAACGCCACCAACTCCACCCATTAGATCCAGCAATTATGATTCGTTATTCAACCCTCGACACCGACGACGCTGGCAGTACTCTGCTAGTGGCAGTGTAGCCTGGTGTGCTCTACCGCGAAGGGCGAAACCTTACCCGGGGAATCCCGGGTGGTGGCGCTTTATTCCAAACCGTCGTACATTTCTAGCTGCAGATAAACTCATAACTTTTCCACCGAGCTCTCGGCCCCTCCATGCCTCGGTCTATTTAATGCCGCATATTTTTTTTGCGTGGCGTGTGTTGCTCCTCTTATGCCTTCGCCGCTTTAAAAACCCCGGGAAGCTTATTTTAACTGACTGGCGTTATATCCAACGGGTGGAAAATAAATAGGGAAGCAGGAAACCGAAGAACTGAAAGTGAAACCTTGCACTCACTGGGAACGACAGCGGCGTGACGTGGCGTTAAAATTGGACGTCGACAGAGAGAGAGAAAGATGTAAAGAGCCCAGAGTTTGAAGAAGAAAAAAAAGTGTGTATACAGCCACACTTCATAACACTTACACTTCCTCACTCACTGGGGTCTTAATTTGTGCAAATTATGTTGAATGAAGTTGTTAGCAAGTTTTGAGCTTGGCTCGTTGTGTCTTTACGCCATTTTTTGGGGGCTGGGGAAGGATTTTCCTCTACGCCGTTTTGTGTTATTCGCACAGCTTTTCGCTGACAGTTTTCCAAACGCGAGGGGAAGGAATTGTGTTTAAAGCATCAGGACTTTTTCGTAAGCTTAACTGCAAGGGATTACTATTTACGCGAGAGAGAGAGAGTGTGTATACGATTATCTGGATGCTGACAGCTAGTGGAAAGCGAGTTTATTATTAAAACAAAAAAAAACTTAGTGAAAATTGTTTTATAAATTTCTTCTTAAGTGGATAAAATGTTTTAATCCATCCAGCTTCCCTTATTTATCAAGCTTTTTTCTCTTCAAAACCACGCCATTCTAACCTCACATCTAGTAGTCGCTGGGATGTTGCGATGGTTTTTCTTGGTTTTGTTAAGTTAAACCTCCACAACTTCTTTGACATTTCCTGTGGGAAACTCGCTCGTTCGAGCAGTGTATCCAATTTTCTAATTAGTTTTGGCTTAGTTGTGCAGCATCGCTATTCACGAAACACTTATCGATTATTTTGCTGTTACGGTTTGGAGCAAAACTTTACCTATTAGCAAACCGCACACAAGGAAGGAAAAGCAACAACGTTTTCCCGCAAAAAATATTCCACACCGAAGCAACCCGTCGAAATGGTGCAAAGTGCGACTGTGTGTGTTGTAGTTTTTTCACCAGGATTCAAGACACGACGCCAAAAGAAGATCTCCTGCCAATCGGTTGTTTGGTGAAGTAGCAATTGAACCACTATATGGCAGGATAGGCACAAAGAAGCGGCACACATAGAAAGCGCCCGTACCGATTGCAAATGGGACGTGATTTTGGTGCCAATGAGAGGATAAAACGTCACTGAACAGGCGTTCTCACCGCTTTACTGGCTGGCGTCAATCGTTTCCGGAATCGTTTTCCGAAAGTTTGGTCGGTCGGAAAATGTTCCCCATAACGACAGTTCCCTGTGGATGTGGAAGTCATGGCGGTGGGGATGAGTGCGGCACCGTTTCTGAATTCTCGAGTCGATTTCCATTCGGTGGGAAAAACAAAAAACGGCCTGACATTCGCGGAGGTCGAGGTTTACCACAAAGGAGAGCAGTGTTGCCTGTGTCTTGTGGTGCTGTTGACATCCGTTGTTGTCGTTATCGGCAAGGGAAAATGGGCGAAAGTGTCGTCTCTGTGCCGAAACGAGAAATCTGTATTATCGTAACGGCCAGGATGGCTTAAATATTACTCCTCGCGGTAGGATTCTTTTGTTGGAAGAAGCCGTAGGAAAAGCAGCGGCCAGGACATTCAAAATTCATGATATCACGGATCTGGGACGGCCGAAGAACAAGCGATCTGTTGTTTGTTCTGTTGCTTCTTGCGAGTGTGTAACTAACTGTGTTGCTTCACCGCAGCACAAGAGAGCAAATGGATACATTCCCATAAAATTACTTAATTTACAACAATCTTTCATAAGCAATATAAAGCTAAGAAATTTATAGCGCACCACAGCCAGATAATGCGATAAAGAGATAAAGACAGTATTGTCATCGAAAGATTTTGCAACAGAGTTTAGGATACAACCGAGACATCCGATACCGGTGGCCGATTTGTGGTACATAATTTCCCTTCTACCATCGTTCAGTACGAGAACTCCGAACATTGTGGCCTGCCTTATACATGTGCGCACACCTTCTCCGGTCCAAGAACTCCGGTCCTTACCGAAACCAAGAAAGAGCAATGTTGAGGAGTTTTCCCAGCAGATGTTTTCTGTTTACGATTTTGATAAATATGAGTTTTCCCTTTGTATTATTGCGATGAACGACATCCGAACCTCAAGATGGGTTACACTGCAACGGGTGCGGTAGCATGTGCAAGTTGGACGCAAAAGCCGTACGCCATCGTCTTTAAGCAGCATCCTGGAGTTGCCGTTCGGCTTCGGAACGGGCTTCGGCAGGGTGTGCTGGATGATAAATTGATTTTGCAGATGAAATTGTTTATAGTTAGGGGGTTTGTGGCTGAAGGTTGAGCGTTTAATATATTTATTGCAATAGAGTACGGCAAGAGGCACATTGGCGCTAACAAGGGGATGTGAATAAATTATGAAGCAATTGTGTGACGCATTTAATCCTTTTATCGGAGTTTCTTTACAAAATTTCCTTTATAATATTTCCATAAAAAGAGGGGAATTTTAATTAACGAAATTAAATTGTGTAAACCTTACCCGACGTGTGTGTGTGTGTCCTCATTCGCTCGCTATGAGTTCCTGTCCAATCGATCGGATGCTAATGTGTCGCTGCTGCTCGCTTGACAGTGAACAAACAAACACAAAAGTGTTTGGCGAAAAGTGGTCCACTGTCAATTGGTTTTGCTTATATTGGTTGCGCACCACACACGTTTCACACCCAACTCCCCGTCATTCGCCATGGACATGTGGCACAAACGATGTGTGTGTGTGTGTGTGTCCTTGTCTTTATCGGTCTCACTATCCCCGGACGTTTGTGTGTTACAGAATTGAGCAATCGACAGTGCACACTGTTAATCAATGATCCGTGCGACTAACTAAAGGATGTCGGCCGTTGGCAGAAGGCACTCACCGGAAGTGAGACATTTGAAATCACCGCCGGTAAATACAGCCAGTGTCGGGGGTACGAGTCGAACAATTGGTTTGGATTTTATCGAAGCATCAAATTAGATTCGTCGTTGAACGCTTTTCGCGCACATGCACACGGCCCATTTCCCTGCCTAGAACCGTTCCCGATGGAGGAGAATGGTTTCGATTTTGCAAATGAAATGGACCACAGGCTGACGGGAGGATGGCACATTGATACAAGCTGGTGCCGATTTTGGGACGGGATTTTACGGGCGCATACAGAGAAACGTGCCGATTTTACTGAGCAGCGTGTAGCCGTTTTGTTGCTTGTTGTCACGATTTCGGGGTATTGAGATGTGTGTGCACGCTCGTCGCTGGCGTTCCACGGCGGTACAATGTTATGGCGCCTTGTGTGAGTAAAGTTTGTCATGGGGTTGGTTTTTTCTGTGAGTTTGTGTGTGTTTGTATGTAAAGCTGTCCGGGGGCCATTGTTTGTGGTAAGTGATTTAACTGAACTGTGAGGTTGAACGTTGAAGTAAAACATGCATTGTGCATGTTTCAGTTGTTTATGGGGACAAAGCTTCGTAAGTGCTGTATGAATCACTTTAGTTAAGAAAAGGGGGAGATTTAGTATATTATTAAAGTTTTGCTATGATTTCATACAAGTAGATTTATTTGACGCAATGAGCTTTTGTTGAAGCTCCCTCGATCAGCTTTCCAACAACTTATCGTCTTTGATGTCGTGCAAATTTTATATAGACATCCCTGTCACTTCGTTTGAAGCAGGTATACACAGTTGACAGTCGAGGAACTGCGATGGAAGATATGCGCATACAGTCATCTGTATCTTCGACTTAAGAAGTTCGGGCTTTTGTGGAACATGTTCTGATTTTCTGATCTTTTCCAGCATCTTCTTCTATTTGGAGAGAAGGTTGAATATCAAATAGGTGCCAGGATCCGAATATCTGATAGTCTTGTAAGATAGCAAATGCATCCAAAGCTGTAGAAAAAATCGAAAGACCTGAGAATCAACATCTGATCGTTTTAGGACCTTGGCTACGTCAAATTCGAACAAATCTTTATCGGAGGACCTTACTCAATTTATCAAAGAGACATGATTCAAGTCTCGGTTTATTGCCGAAAAACCTCCCGAGATATTCGAGGACTCGAGCTTAACTAAATACAATGAATTATCCGTAGATTATTATAATAATCTACCATTACAATTCTTTACCATAACTTTGATGTCTTCATAACGACCTTTCAACACGACATTTATGATAACCTTCTTGAATTGCTCGGCTAGGGCATTAGGTGCGATAAAATATTGCTTGTATGTGTGCCGGTTAACGGTTAAACTCACCCGTACCACTGGGGTAACCTTTACCATCGCTTCTCCACACCCGCGCTACTCCGCATCGCTTGGCTTCAAATCCCATAACCATCAATCTGGTGTCGAGTGTGACGTACCCGTACCCGCTCGCTTGTCGGCCATTTTCCTGACGCTTGGGGTGACGGGGTTTGCTGTCATCAAGGTGTGAATAATTAAATTGAATATCACTTGCGGATTATGCGTGTGTGTGTGTGTGTGTGTGTGTGTGAAAGCTCTCTCTATCTTTTTCGCTCCCTATACCATTCATACATTGTCCTTCACCCGGTGGGTTGGCAACATTTTCTCTAATTATGATCCCACTTGTTATGAAACGAATTTCAATTTGCATCATAAATTTCATCCCAACGCTGCGGCGGGATTAAATGCTGCTATCCGCAAGCCGTGGCACACTTGAGCATACTTCTCTTGCACGGTATGGAATTAAATTCTTAAAAACAACAACAAAACGATGCTATTCAGCAGCATTCCTGTGTCCTTTTCGCATCCACGAGCAATGAGAGGAGCACGTGGCGGAACTGGGCGGAACTCTGCCAGTGACAGTTGAGGCAAATTATGGTTGTAAATGAATGAAGAAACAATTTTCCAATTAGATCGTCGAGCAGAATGAAATGTTGACAGACAGGCAAAGATTTTGCTTTTCTTTGCCGATTGTTTTCCGTTTGTTTTGTCTCAAACTTGGCTTGGTTTGAAGTTGCTGTACGCGTTCCACCAAGCAAGACGCATCCTTAATCTGATTAGCTGGCATTCTTCCAGTGCCGGAGCGCGTTTGTTATTTAATTATCTCCGTGTAGCTGAGTTCGGAGAATTCCCACGAGCTCGGGAATGTTGGGCTTAATCTATTCCGCCGCCACATATAACGATCCTTCCCCCAAGTATGCAGATTTGATGCAATCGATTAACCGTCCTGCTCGAAACGATCCGGAAATACGCGTGAGATGCAAGTTGGTGTGCAACCAACCACCACGTGATATGATTTATGTACCACCCACAGAGCCCGGGAGTGCATTGGACCGAGAAGTGTCATAGTTAATTTTGTAATCATCGTCCATCGTTGTCTCCCACCCAACCGGCCCGTCTGTTTGGACTTCCTCAGAAGCTGTTGTGTGTGAGACACGGTAATCAATATTAATTAGCACGTAACAATAATATTGTTGACATTTTGCATTGATTGGCCGTCGGACGGTACCGCTACGGGCCTCCGACTTTGAATCCATAATGTGTAGCGACAGTAAGGTCTGGTTTCTTCAGCTTCATCGTGGAGATGGAGACACCCGTGTGTCGTAACCGCACACCCCCCTCGTTTGCTTTCGAGCAGTTCCGTTACACGGGGCCTTAGGTTGTGGCTTGTGGCTTGATATATGATGCCGATACGTCGTCGCTTCTCCACGTGTCCAAATGCAACCTGCTGCTGCTGCTGCTCTAGGTGCGGTTTGTTTGGTGTGATGACTGCGAGTACAGATAATTAGAGACGGTTTCGGTACCGAGAACCGATCAGCCTCGACCGATACTTGATTGTGGTTAAATTACGGCGCCAGCAAACATTCCAAAATGCGGGACTCGTTTCAGGAGTTCCATCAGTTGGATGTAAATTCTTGAAGTCTAGCCCTTTTCGGTATTTTCCAATGTCAGTATGAGGAATTTATGGCCCACTGTCTGGAATCTGGAAAACACATCACCTTCAGTTCCGATCGAAAACAATGGAGAAACTTTACTTCGGTAATAGCTTCATACTTTTATGGTCCGGTCCTGGCATGCCCGGGACTTATCGAGTTTTGTTTTATTGAGCATCGTTTTTGGCATAAAGCCTCGACTTAATGGTCTGTGCGTCTCTGGCATCTTTCCGCAGGATGGAGCTAAACAAACATCCAACTCCGATTTGGAGAGTTCATCTTGAAGGCAAAAGGACACATTTGGAGCAGGAAAGTTGGACCATTAAAGTTCCGGCGGGAGGTTGTCTCTGCTCTTTCGGACACTCGGAGACTCTCTTTCTTTTTTCGATGGACGTAACTTCAGTCAGCTGCAAACTTCTCGGAACCCTCTGGATCTGGCTATCTGTCATCGAACGTATACGTATCCTTCTTTCTGCAGAGCTGTCCGTGTGTGTGTGTGTCTGGGACTTATGTAAGACACTCAGCATATCAAACGCTACTGGATGAAAAGTTCGCTCCAAGGATAGCCAGCTTCAAGGGGCAAACCACGGAAGGATACCGACACAACTTGTGACCGATGTCATTTTCACGGCCTAATGACGTTACGCCGGTGACATTTATGTTCGCCCACCGGCAATCCCCCCCTATTCATAGGACGTGTTACCAGACGTGGCCATAAAATGTTGGACGTTATCTTGCCCAGCCTTTAAGCTTTGAAGCCTCCGGTCCGGATATGTGATACTTGTGCAGTGTAAACAACATCGTAAAAATCATAGTTCTGTTATGATTGCGGCCATTTTCCGATGACGAGGGTTTTCGTTTGAAAGGTGGAAGCAATCTCATGCACATTGTGGTTGGTGGTGTTTATGTTTGCTTTCGAGCACACATGTGCCTCTCCACCTGTTCCGAATTGCACATCATCACGAGGATATTGCTGGCTATCCTTTGCTTTCCGGGGATGGAACTGTGCATGAACCGGAAGGCCGGAATGCTTCTTGCCTTTGTTGGGCTGATTTCCATTTTGGCAGTCTTCTTTCTCGGGAAATGGTTCTGATGCGGAGGTATAACACAGGTCCTGTGTGTTGTGCGCGTACACAATGTAACATGGAAGGGCCTTTTTCCACACCAAGTGTCTGCAATCGTTGAAAACAACTAGAATAATTGTAAAGCTGTCCATACTCTCATACATGCGCGTTTTGTTCCGGAGTACCGGCGAACATTTTCCGACTCAAGCAGCGAAAAACCATCACACGAGACAGCTATTGCGTGGATCGGTTTTTTGGAAAGGCCGAGGAAAAACTTCAGCCTGTGTTATGCTAATGAAACATCAAGCGCAAAATGTTTCTCCCCCACCGCGGTACGTGTTCGAGTTTTACGAGTTTTCCGAATCAAGATGAACGGGACAGAAGCGAGATTTATGCACCTCTGACATGCACCACAACCTCCACAACTACTGCAACAATGCATTAATCTGTTTTGCCGAGAGATTCTGTCGGTGTCCGTGAACACACATTTTGACGGTTTTTTTAAATTATGACCCAAACCGATCATCAGTCATCGGAAACACTGGGATTGGAAATGAAAACAGTATTGAAACATGGAAAACATTACCCATAAAATTCGTGCTCGTTTCCTCACGAGCGTCGGGTCAGGTCAAATAATTAATTAATCCCTACTACATACACGCACACGACATCAGGATTTGCGATTAAAATTGCCATTATTGATGGTGGCTTTTAATCATGTTCCTTCATTTAAGGCGTAAGCATTGTTCAGCTCAGTAAGCTGCAAGGCCGACGACGACAACGACGACAACGACGACGGTGACAACGCACCTGGTGCCTCGGAAACATGTGTACACACGGACGAATGGCGCAAGAGTGCGTCGTTACAATGTTTCTCGTGCGATACAGAAAATACGCGCTGTTGACAATAAGGCATTTATGCGTATGTGCCACTTCTTTTGTGCCTTTTGTGTGCTGGCGCTGAAGTTTATCCCAAGGTTGGCAAATTGAAGCGAAGGCTTTGGGGGGTTTTTGTTTTGGGTTTTTTTTCGGAATGTCTGAGGAGTCTGCGAAAAGTCTTCAGTTAGAAAACTGAAAATATTAACCCAAAGCTGTCAAATATTTGAGCAATCATACAGAACTCTCAGAATTTGACAGTTCTCTTGTCAAACTTTAAATACTAAATGGTTCGATTCGATAGCTGTTCAATGTTTTAATAACCCGGATAGGAATAAGACCAATTTTTATTCTCCTGAAGTCTGTGATGACTTAAAGACTTCGCGGGCATCAGATATGACAATAATTTAGTTATTTCTTTTTCAGTTCATACTATACACTGTTAGTGTTATATTCTAGGTAATAATGATTAGGGGAATCGAAATATTGTGTATATTGCGAAGAAAAGAAATAATACTCCAAAATATCCAGGCTCTAGAAGCTAAAATAGACTTCAAATGAACTATCAGTCCTACGCTATTGCAAATTTCGCTTCTTCACGAGCTGCTTAACAGTTGTGTTTTAAATTTGCTAAAGCCTTCGTCTAATCAACAAACTTTTCTTCCTCATTTCAGTTCACCGTCGGAACGGTCGCGCAAAGGATGCTGTGGCCATTGGTTCGCCGGTCCCCCACTAAGGGCGCTCATCGCCGTGGTAGCCCTCGGTGGAGTTGCCTGTGCCTTGGGCGGTGCCGCACTCGGAGCAACGGGCCTGGCCGGTTCACCAACGTCTCATCTTACTGCTGCCTTATTAATGATAGGTAAGGAGTCCTTTTCGCTCACGTTATCCACTGCAAACTTCAACACTTCATTCCCTTAAAAAAAGCACTTTTCTCCGTTGTTAGCATTTCAATTCTCGCACCGGAAAGATCGTGCATTTGAAAACTTTTCATGCTTTCTTCGTCCCAGGAAACATCTGGTTCGGGGAGAAATAAAAACAGGCGAAACTTTGTTGTCGATTGTCTTTGGGTCCTGGGTTTTTGGTCCAGTTCACAGGCGGGCTGTTCTTGTTCCACTCTGGTTAGGATACTGGTATGTCCCTGTAGTGCACTGGGCAAAATGGTGAGAGCCTCGACCGTAAAGAAGTTCCAGCGGGTGAAAACTTGGCGCGATACATCTTGGTGGACGAGTGTGGCTAAGCTGAAGGTTGCGCCAACATTAGCATACAAAAATGCTAGCCGGAAGGAATGACTCTAGGTGAAAACTTTGCTTCATTTATCACCCGGCAGCGCGTGAAAGTACGTTAAGATCTTATGGCTTTAATTTAGCCATTTGCTGAGTTAAAATGGCGGGGTTTTTTTTTCTAAAACCGAGTATTGTATGCCGTTGCAAGATTATGTTGTTTCTAGTGAAGAGGGTTCTGTGCTGTTTCCTTTTCGCGGGACAGTTTTCTAAAGCGGAAAAACTTCAACAAGCAATAGATTGATTGAGGTTATGGTATCCAAAAAAAAAAACGGCATGTTTACTTTTACGAGCCAGATATTTATGTTTTTCCCCATAAACTTCACGTGTTCGGTGATGGTACGGGAAATTCTTTCAGTAGTAAATCATCATTATCCTCAAAATAGGATTGATCACGAACCACAAGGATGTTTTTTGCGATCTTTTCGACGCATTTGGAAGTTTTTTTCGCGAAGGGAAACATCCTGTACCAGGTGGTACTGAGAGTTGGATTCGGAAAAAAAGATCAAATTTTCCAACCTCAAAAAAGGCGGTCCCGGTGTTGTGTCCCTGTCTGCATCTGAACCGAAGCCGAGGTTCATAAAATATGAATTCAATTTATTTATATCGATTTACGAACTGCGTGTACACGTTTGGGAAAGTTTCGGGTGGGCATTTTGGTCCCGGGACAAAAAAAAAGGCCTCGAGGGTTCGATGCTCACAAGCCTGTATGTAGGTGTAGGTACCAGAAAAAACAGGAATCCCTCTAGCCCAGAGCAGACCCGCAGTTGGTCTTGAAAAACGATTTAAAAGGTCCTTCATGCGGTGGAGAAAGGTAAACAGACTTTTGAGGGGCATTGAAAAAGAATTATACCTTTTTTTTTATTTTGGGGCGCAAATTCGTTCTCGTTGAGGTGGTTTTTTTTCCCTCCTACTCGGCAGTAACCATAATCATGCCAACGAACCTATCATTTCTGCCTCGAGCCTTCCAGTGTGTACGGTTGGCAGGTTATAAAGTCAAATTCGATGTCAACCTGTAATCGATGGTGCGAACCGACGACGTTTGCAGCGCAAGCACACACCGTAAGAAAAGGTGCAGACCGATATGAAAATTGATTGCTTTATCAAGTTGTTAAAATCAATTTAAAGTGTTTGGCTATTTCTTAAATTCAGCATGTTTTTGCTTCATTTTTGGTAGTAAAAGAAGGTTGCTACTTTCGCGTTGTTTTGCATTACAAAGCTGTTACACTTTGGGGTTTCATTTGCACAGAGAAAAACATCCCTAAACTGTTACCTTTTAAGCTGGCAACATTGCGATATCGCGCATACAAACTATAGCATTAGGTGGCATAAAAAGCGAATACGGATCTGTGAGTGTGACTGCGTTTAAAAGCTCTCTTAACTCTTGTGCAGATGCAAGGAACTAAGCCGAAACACACACAAAAACCCAAAGAATAATGTTTGGCTTTTTGCGTGTCGCGACACCAATCTCAGTGTGATGTGTCTGTGCGTTGTTTGGCACAACACAAAAAACATCCCGAAACTAAACGAGCATATCCAGATTCGTGTATTTGTGTGTGTGCTTTTTTTGGGACTTCTCCTCATGTCACAGACAACAAAAAACATGTATAAGGAAAAGCTCAAGCCCGCCTGTATGCAGCAGCCAAAGAGTGCGCGCATCAAGAGATAAATCTTTTCTGTCGGCTTCGGCGTAACCACCAGCGCAAAAACGGAGCGCAGAAAAACAGCGAAGCCAATTCCTGGCAGTGTGTGTGTGTCCGGTTGGACAACACGGTAGAGGATAAAATTATTTGTGGCGCTCTGGCCCAAAAAAAAAGTGAGCCACCACATCCACAAATCGGATTTAGTTTTTATTCACCGCAGATTGCTTTCGGGGAAACCCTCCGTGAAATGGCATCCGTGGTGGTAGTAGAGCGTGCCCCCTTTTTTTTTTGCCTACATTTAGGGGACTTCGGGATGGTCAGTTTGATGTTTTTCCTGGTATAGCTTTAAGACTGGTCAGGAGTAGCTTTATGGAACAGGGGTTTTCAACAAAAAACAACCTGGGAATGAATCCGAATCCGTTAGTGACCTTCCCGGAAAACAAAATCTGTGTGTGTGCGTGTATTCCAGGCGGAAAATAGTACCTCAGAGCTGTTTGTGTGTACGTGTTTGACCAACCAATGTCCTTTGATAGTGAAATTTGTTTGTGGTTTTTCCAATTTTTCGGTTTTTCGGGAATCTTTTTTTATTGATATCCGTTATTGATTGGCTGGAACTACTCATTCGATTGATGAGACAAGGGAGGATATTAATTCAGAAAACTCGTCAGTCTACTCGCAAAACAATAACTCATCACAGTGATAAATCCACCGGTAATCCGTTTTTATAATGTTTGAGCAATAAACACGCCGCGATCGCCATTCAAGCTCACGATTGTGACACACAAATCCTATTTAAGCATCTAAACTGTTTCGGTAAATGAATTCTTCTCCGGACTACTGTGTCAACCACACAGAACCAGACACTAATCGCAAATCCCTGAACTTGGAGCTGGTAGCGCAACTTCGATTTGCGACCGAGTTGGAGCGTTAAAACAGGCGTGAAAACTGAACACGGAAACACAGCTCTAGGATGATAAATATGTTGCAATTTTTATCCCTTCCGTTTTTGTTTCTTCTGTTTCCTCAGTGACCTGTGGTGGATGGCCACCGAATAACGCTTCCACGGGAGTGTTTGTGTGTGTGCAAGGAGTCGAAAATTTATGGTTTCAATTTAAAATGCAATAATGATAACGACGACGAGTGTGCGCGCGACTCGCGAACAGTGTAGTACATCGAAAGGCGTGTGCGTTTTTCTTTCTTGTGTTGCGTTTCTTTCGCTTCCGTGTGGTTCCAGTTTGCATTTCCAGCCCGAATTGGGGTTCCTTTCGGGCGTCCGGGTTTTCCTTTTCGCATCTTCACCTCCAACAGGACATACAACAGGGCGGAATAGAGGTTTAGGTTACGGGCGAGCAATGACCATTTGTTGAGGTGTGTGTGTTGGGGGAGAGGACTGGGCTGGGCACGATTGTAGAATTGCTCACTTGAGCATAATCGCTGTTAACTGAACCGTATAATAATCCGCGTAGCGTAGGTTTCGCGGAACGGTTTGTTTTATGCCGAGGCCTCCACAAAGGAGCTACTTGAGAACTGCTGCGGACCACGAGGAATGCATCCGGAAAGGGAGGATGGCGAAAATAGAGAGGAGAATATCGCATTTGAATTGGTAGGGAACATTTTTACTAACAGAGGGCGCTCTGTACACTACGAGCTTGCTTAGAGTAGATAGTATGATGCTTCCTGGTGTTTGATTCTAAAAAAGAAATTAAATTTAAATACAATTTCCATCTGTTCAACATCGATTTGCTGTTTGCAAACAAACTATCTCCTGGCAGCTTATCATGCAGGCGAAGCAGCTGCTCAAACGATAGCATTAAAATTAAATTTCAAACAAAACAACTTTCCTCCTCCATCCACATCCGTAGAGAGCCTGAATGTCTGCAAGGTTTTTTTGTTTCACTAACAGGAAAAATCAACAGAAATCCTGCTCGGTAATCCTTGCCATTCCGGATCAGCGTCCTTATCTTCTGGTTGCTTACCATAATCATCAATCTAGACGTACACACATCCAGACACAGCCACAAACACGACGTAAGCCTCAGGAACATCATCTTCGACATCATCAGTCAGCCCAAACGCCGTACAACTTCAACCTCCTGCTTTTTTGTCCTGATCACCACGACCGGAGTGGATAGAGAAAACTTTCCCGACTTCCGGAGTTGGTGCACACACACACACGTACGCTTCCACACTGCAAACAATTTACTTTGCCGGCTTTTCCTACGTCTCCGACCATTGTTAGCTTATCATCAAAGATGCAATTTTTCAGACTTCCACAGCTTCGAGTGAGGATCATCTTTCTCGTTGCGCGGGAAAACGTTGCTTTTGTGTGCCATTTTATAGTATCACTCGCACGGGATAAGGACACCGACTCCCCGACACAGCCACCAGTAAATGGTTTTTCCAGCAAGGAAAACGGCGAGCAGTGTTTTAAGTTTGAAAATTGATCACTCTCCGGATCGAACGTTCCGGTTACCCCATCGATCGATTGTAAATATAGGACACAACACGAAACGAAAGAGAATCGTAAGGATGCTTGCGCTGAGTGGGAAATGGAACATTAAACACTCTAGGCGTAAGTAGCGTCCAGTGTGTTCCAGTGTGTCCCAGTGCGATCGTTTAAAGTTTAACAGCGCGCACTTATTCAGCCGACAAGTATCATAGTCTTTAATTTGGCCAATTGGAAAATGTCCCCACTTTAGCCGACCGATATTAAATGCATCGGTCGAAATGCAATTCCCGTGTGCAACAGTGCAAACTGTGCAACAAAAACACACACACACGCAAACGCCTCTTCACCGTTGAATGGAAGTGGACAGTAGTAGTAGAAGACGAAGTCGCGGTGAAAAGGGTGACTCACCGGGCAGCGTGTGCAGTTTTTCCGGGTGCATCCGGGCATTCGAATGCAACCGCAGCAGCAGTAGCAGCAGGCAGCATCATGGCTTACATTCTAATTACCGCATTTCGGAAAAAGCCGCTTTCCAAATGACTCTCAGCGGCGGGTTTGCGCATATTTATTGGTGGTATTTTTATAGCATAACCCCAACGGGAAGGTATACGATGGTTGGCGAAATAGAGTTGAGCTTCCGGGCGGTGGTTTTTTTTCATGGTTGTGTGTGTATGTAGCGAGAGAGAGAGGGACAAGATTTTCTAATGCACACCGCATGCAATACACACATATTCCCGGTTGGGATTGCAGCAATGCACCAGTTACGCGGGAAATCGTCATGAATTTGAATCAATCTAGTTTCACGTCACGTGCGATTTGACCGCACCAGGATAACATACCCGCAGGAGGAGGGGAAATTTGGGGGGAGGGTGTAAAATGATGGTGGTACGGTTTTCCTCCCTCTCTCGTTTGCGGGCCTGTCCATCCCATTCCGTCTCTTCAACCCGGTCGTAGGTGATTTGAGGTTTTGAACGCCTAATTAGTGGATACTACACAAACGTGCGCGGTGCTGGGAGAGGATGAGGAAATGAGGGAAAGCGAGAGAGAGGAAGAAGAAGAAGAAGAAGAAAGGAAGCAGCGGGCATAGGAAGCGGGCGGTGGTCACCTATGTTTTAGTGCGGTGCTGTTTCGGTTTGAATTTCGCGCCTGAATGACGGCAATAATGAGCGTTTAATCGATCGTCTGCTTGCGTGTTTGGTCGGCACACCGGGGCCGGGGCTTTATGGATTTATTAGTATAATATTTTAGTCACATGCGTTTCGAATGGTTGATTTGCCGAGTTGCGTTGGTTTGTTAGGATAAGAAGCGCACAGATTGTGGTTCACGATTTTGTGGTGATCGGAATTTAAATATTAAGCAATAGCTTTAAACATATGCGGGTTTTAGGGTAGGTGTTTTCCGTTTGCATTGAAAATGCACACAGGAGAAAAAAAGAAGAGTGATGCTTTAAGTGAACCATAATTTCTAATACCATTTATTTTCAGAAGAGGAACGGAATTTAAATCGCTTCCAGGAATGCACCGCTTGTTAAAGCAACCTCCATCGATCGATGGGTTTTATTTGCTTCTCAGCGAAGGTGCGCTTTTCCGATCGTACACTACAAATCTGTAGCAATAAGATGCTCAATAATTGTCGGAAATGTAACGCCCTGCCACCCCAGGACCGGGCCATGATTGCTCTTAATTACAAACAATTTTTCCGGTAAACAATTCCCCTTCAAACCAAACACTTCCATCGCCGGTTCCATCTCCATTTCGGTGCTTTGCTGGGTGGGGGAAACCGGTTCAAAACATTTCCGTTTTTGCAGCAAGACGAAAGGCACTGGACGGGTTTAAATTTATTGCACCCTTAATCCTGAAGATCGATAGCGGTGTGTGTTGCTGCTGCTATCGATGGGAAAGTGTAATAAAACGAAAGTCCATTAAACTAATTGTTCTCATTCCCATTTCACAGGGCGTAAAGGTGAATTTAGGTGGCAAGAAAACACACACACACACACAAAACTCACTCACAGGTGTGAGGGTGGAAGAAAAGAACGTACTTTAGAGTACGCCAACACCAAGCCAGGCGGCGAACGGTCGGAATCTATCGAGCGAAGCGATTGATCTTCTTCGAAACGGGCTGTAAAACGATCACGGAACACGGTCGTCGGTGCTAATCTGGCTGCATCTTAAATCTTTTCCACCTTCGGGGTGAAGGTGGTTCCCACTACATCGTGACCCTATTTCGGTGCTCGTGGGCGAGATTCCCGATGGACGCGTAATTTGCTCGTTATAGAGTTGTGTAACCGAGAGAGATGGAGAGAGAAAAATGTTAGAACCATCTTACAATGCTTTTAGCAATCCAAAGACCCTTTCGCTTTAGTAGTACACCCACCTACACTGACTGCTCGGCGCAAATGTGGTTGGGGCGTTGTTAGGCGTTTGGGCGAAGCGGTAACGAATTCGCGGCAACCTCAAAAGCATTTCTTTCGGACCCCGCAGCTCGAGAAACCGAGTAGGAGTAGTGCTCTAGCGCGACCGTACCGTAAAATCTTCATTTTAGAACGGTTCACCATTGACGGCGTTCTGCCTTTTTTCCTGCCCGATGCAAATAATTCCGGGTTTTGCAATTATAGTAAGCTTTTTGGGATGCATTTTTGAAACCCACCGGAACCGTTTGAGCTGCTCCGGTTCCTGCCTTCGTATCGTAACAGAAGAAAAGCGTTGGTAGATCGAATGGAAAGGTTTCCAATTTACACTGTGCTCTTTCTTACTATTGCTATAACGACCTGTTTGCTGGAAGGCGTCTGCACATGCATTTATGACCTACTACTTCACACCTACAACCAAGAGAACACACGAGACGTGAGACGTGCATTTCCGCTAAATGCAACACAAATTGCGCGTGGTGCACTCATTTTCACTTCAATATTGATTAGAAAATTCATTACCCGGATGATTCTGCCGTAACGAAGCTCATTAGTTGGTGTTGCTATAATTTGCTATAAATCTTCTCCAAATGTAACGCCTCCACTCACGTGCAACACCAAAACGGCGTAAAGTGTTCGTGCTAGGGAGCAATCGATTTTTCAAGCAATTGGAACACTTCTATTACCCAATACACAACACAAGGTACAAATCGAAGCCCTTTTTTCAGCTCACAAACGAGTTTGATTGGGTTTTCGAAATCGAAAGTAAAACGCCACCCTTCGAGCGATGGCTTTGGTGTTCCCAATACTGGAGCTGGCGCATTCTCGCAACACGGCCGCACGAACGGACATCACAACCGCAAGGAATGGCAAGTAGTGTTGATGATTTATGATGATGCAGTTTGGTCCCGTTGTGGATCCACCAACTGTGTGGCACGCAAATTGTTGGTTGGTGTGCTCTTTATGTTTTCGTTTTTCTTCTGCTGATTATGATTTATGTGTGTGACAGAAGAGAGCGCTCGTCTTCGGCGTACTTCGTGGGTCGATTAGTGCAATTGTCTCAAATGACAGCCGTACGTACTCAGGGCGGTACGTTTGTTTTTCCCACACGCCAAACCATATGAAGAATCTCAAACTGGGAGGAATTCGCACGATGATGATGCATGCGAATGGCAGCTGCACTGTACCGTTTTCCCGTCGGATTCAGTACAAGAGAAAAGGCATTCAAGTTGTCTAAACCGAACACAAGCCGGAGAGAGCTATCAATTAAGATGATAAACCTAATTCCACCGGTACAACGAGACGGGGACACACCTTCGCAAAGCCCGTTTTTCCATAACCTTGTAGGTCACAACTAAGCATCCCCAAAAAAAAAATGGCTCACAAAACCCGCCGGAAGGACCGCCCCACTTGTGACAGCGCGCACCGGATTGCGTGACGATTTGTTGCGAACATGTGGATTTCCATTCTACGGCACGTTGGGTTCTGTTCTGTTGGGTTTTGGGAGGTTGGGAAGATTCCGGTTTTATCCACAACCGGTCATGATTTATGAATGAACATTCCATTTCCTTTGGATTCCATTCCCGCGAAAAACATTCCCTAAAAGAGACCGTCTTTTTTGTGTGTGTGTGTTCCCGCTGCTCTCTGTTACCCTTTAGCTCAGTTTAAACGAAGAAACAGTCGCTTTGTCGCCCGTTTAACCATATGATTCACGACCCTGGATGTTTCTTGTCGGTAAAATGGATTATTTTTTGAGTTCCGTCGCGCTTAAGCTCTTCGAAAACGTTCTATTAAATCAGAGATGACAACACTGCTTAATGCTTTTCAAACCACCCTTTGTGAGCGTCTCGGTGAACATAAAGGTTTGGAGGTTATTTTTATAATAAATCTCATATCTCAACGAGTGTGAAAATAAAATAAAAGGAAGAATCGAATCCTTTTTCGTCGATTCCTTCCGAACCGAACATAAATTCCCTTTCAATTATCTGCTGTAACTTTGGAATTCGTGACCAAAGACCACAAAAATCGGTTAGCATCGGTCATCATCGTCACGTACCGGGGTTCGAAAGGTGAAAAAAATGGGGTGGGGAGTGTGGACAAGACCACGAGCTCTGGGCCATGAATAATGTTCTCTTGATTGTACCATTCTGTTCGTTACCTGGTCTGGTAACGTGCTCTGGACACTGGACACACACACACAAAAAAGTGTTAAACGAATAAATTTTCCGTTCAAAACGTTTTAATGTCGTGATCGATTGGGGCTGAAGGTGGAAAAAACTGATCGATATAATTTTTTTCTCTCACATCTTTTCTTACTTGCAAAAAGTTTCTTTTCTTTCTCTGTCTTATCTTTCTCATGCTTTCTTCGTTCTGTTTCTTTAATATTGAAGCTTAAGAAAATGTTTCCTCCCTTGTTTATTTTTTCCTTTTTATCCCTTCCTCGGCACATTTTTCTCGCCATTTCGCTTTCGTCTTATACATTTTTCACTTTCATCACTCGCTCCATCGGCACTCACCATCATCGCTGCTGCGGCGAGATCATTTTCATGAACAATTTCCACTCGACCCGACTTTTTTCTTGGCGCCGCCTGGTGCTGCCATCCTTCATTCTGTGAAAAACTGCGTGGCAAAGTGAAGAGCCTGTTGGCATTTGCTTGTCGATTTCCTGATACGATATCTGATAAAACATGACGTTCATGACGGGCTCGGTACGCGCGAATCAGGGTGGAAATTTCAACCCCAACCCATGCGCTGATGATTATTATTAATTTTGCTCCGGTGAGGATGATATTGAATGAAATGGTGGGATGAAAAAACGGACCGGACACCCGGGTAAGGAGAATGCATTGAATTGATTTTTTTTACGTCCATACCACTTGAAAAGATGGAAGAAAAATGGATCGAAAATCTCACTCCATCAATTGAAAATTGTTGAACCAAAATGAGCCTTCCCTTTGCCGTGTCGTCAAGAAAAGGAAAGTGTCTGCCGGGGTCCGGTGAAGCTGGTGAACAGGTTCAAGTGGGAAGAAAATATTGAAGCAAAAAAGAAAACTCTTCCGGAAGCTAAAAGTTTTGTTTTATACATCTTCAATAAATAAGCTGTCGAAAAGAGTGGAAAAGAAGAGAAGAAAAAGCGTAAAAAGGGATTATAATTAATGTCCTTTTTTTGCGTACAGAAAGCGCACGGGAACGATTAAATCACTCACCATGTTGCTTGCTGTTTGGAGGATTTTCCCTTTACTTTATCGCGTTTGGAAAACTAGGTACTTGTGCTCCAAAAGTCCTTCATCAAACCAAAAACAAAAACAATCGTTCACATGTTTTGTTACAGTCTCTCTCCTTCTCTACTCATCTATTACTCCATAATCAATTACTGTGCGCACGGTGTTTCTATCGTTTTCGGAACTTTTCGGAGACTGACAGGAAAGGAATGTGAGAACAACAAATAGAAAGGAAGTACGGAGAACTTACAGGAAGAAGAAATTAACATTTTAATTAAAAAACTTTGTTGCTTGCAGAAGCACGTGCCCGCATTTGTGTTTGTTTTGTCGCGTGCTTTGGTGAGGTGCGAGCTTCATTAGAATTGCATCACACCGCGTATTGTTGAACGTAACGCGGAAAGGAAAAGAACTGCGTGTTGATTGAGTTTTCAATTTTCCCACCCTGCCTTCATCAACCGTTATTATCTTCATTAATATTTGTTTGCCCGGCCGTCCATTTTGTTTTTACAGGTGTTGGAGTGATTCTAGTGACAGTGAGTGGGGCAGCATGGCGTATGACTGCACCGGGTGCACCGCCATGCCTGGGCCTGGGATCAACGGTCGATCTGGGCCGGTGCTCGCGAAGACCGTGTGGACGGGGCGGCAGTACACCGCACGGTTTGCTGTATCCTGAGTTCCAGCATAGGCCTCCGCCACCATCGTACCAAGCGAGTATGCAGGAGTACAGATTAAGGTAAGTTTAAATACACATCTAAGTAGCGCATTAATTTATCGACAGAGATCCAGAAAAAGTCTGGAGAAAATCCCCCGTAACACCATCTTAGTCAATAATAATAAATCAATACCATTAACTCATCCGTTTTCGACCTTTTGGCGTTGTGGAAATCCCACCCAATGTGTAATCTGCCCACTTTCGAAACCACCACCAGCAAAATCACATCAAAACAACTGCAATCGGGCCAGCTTTTGACGCCCACAAAACCGCGGTCACATTTGCACTGTGATAAGAGCAAATACATAGTTCGCTCGAACGAGAGCATTACATCGGAATCGGCGTATTTCACCGCTGGCGGTTGTCTATTGCGGTTTTCGGGTGCATTCGGGAATGCAGTTCGGATTCCGTACTCCGTCCAGTAGCGGCGATTGTGTTGCAAACAAGGATCATTATTTACATCAGACATTTCTATCACATTCCCCGGTCCCTACGGTCGGCGGCGGTCGGCTTGATACCGAATACCGATTGAATAATGTAATTACAAATTAAAATAATCGCTACAGCAAATGCTGTGCACAGGGTCTCGGCACTGTCTGGTTCAATTAGTGCTGTATCCACTACTGTGTCTACTAAACGCTGCTAGCGCCATCTAGCGGTGGTTACGAGGAACTGCAGTGTGAGTGGTGGTAGTGGTTGAAGCATTTAGAACTTCCCCCAAAAAGTGGCCTGCTATATTATATGCTTACATTCAAGTGATGTAGCACCATGGTACTACACCTCTGCTCTGGAGCTACCAGGCAGACACGCTTGAAACATGGCCGGTAATTACCCGGGCCGTGTCGGGCAACATTTATCTCAATTACGTATCAACGATGCGGTGTACAATGCGAGAGGTCTACGCAAAGAACCTGTGCGGCGTGTGCGCGGGAGGACCTAAAAAAGAGGAGCAAAATAAATGTGTATATGTCTCTCTCACCTCAAGCTGGTGGTGGGCGGAGGTCCTTAATAGAATGATAGAAATGTATCATCCACAAGAACGTTCCGCAACATTCTTGGAGAGGAGCGACGTTAAGGACGTTTTGTAGAGCTGACGTATTAAAGGATATACTTATGGTTTCTTTTGTGTGTGTGTTCCATCTCTTTCTTGCGTAGATTGCTGCTACTGGACCGGGACCGACAGTCGGGAAGGATGCGAAGTACGGCCTCACCGCCACCGACCTATCGATCCAACGTGGGAAGCCTTTTAAGGTGAGTAAATATGTGCGTGGGGTGGTTTTGTTAGTAACGCTACTGCAAACCAAAACAACAGAAGACGATAAAGTGTCAAGACATGCAGACATTTCAGCGTGTGTCCTTGCGATGCTATTTGTTTGGCGTAATTGATTTGTCTTTCGGCTTCTTAGGTTTTGCACCCGTCAGCATGAGAATTCAATTAGGATGTCCATTTTTTGCTCCCTTTGAATCTGTGCCTTCCTCAAAGGACAGGAAACCTATAATGTATGATATCGTGCTCTAAAAATGAAATATTTCCCCAACACACGGTACGTGAAATTACGATGATTACATTTGTGGGGTCTGTGTGCTCTTTACCCTTTACATCCAACCACGCTGAACCACGAAATGGAATTGTCCACAGGCCCCAACGCGTTTAATTGATGTTTCTCGATCGGTTGCGCTTATTCAACATTGATGACATATTTTAATCGTGGGCTTTAATTAACTTTTTCCATTCCATCGAGCATATTGCGGCGAAACGCCACTGTTGCGCCAGACTGATGATAGGCGTAACGGTCGGTGTTTGGTTTTTGATAGGCAATTTCGTACAATGAGTTTTTATTTTAATGGGTCCATAATGTGCCATTCGCCTGATGCTGGACTGGCAGGTTCGAACGGACGAAGCTACGGTGTTAATTATGTGGGGGAACATGATTGAAAGTTTAATTTCGCAACGATGTGACGTTTACATGCACACACACACACACTAGCACACACTAAAAACAACGGGGCGCATCTCTAATCATAGTAGCCGGTGTGTGTGTGTGCATGATTTGATGGTGAGCTGTCAGTTGTCAACAGATGCGTTGCCAGGCAAGCTCTGTTCGTCATCGCGTCACGGATCGAACCGAGTGCCGAAATTAAATTGATTTCTATACGCTTCATTTTATCTGGTGATGAAAACTGTGTTTATAATTTGTGTGTGTGTGCTTTTTCTGCTTCTTTCGTTTTAGAATACCCCTCAGCTCGCGCTACAATAACGGCAGCAGCAACAGCATATTCGGTGGCATTAGTGGCATAATCAGTGGTGCCGTCGGTGGCGGTGGCTCGAGCAACAGTGTGAACCATGCACCACCACCAACGATCCACGCAGATCTGCAAGTGAACAGCTCACCGAACCCGTACGGTTCCGATGGCCATAGTACGCTACCGCCGAGCTATCGGTCGGTAAATCTTCAACCTTCGCCCACGGTGCCCGACACACTTCAGCGGCCATCTCAACCACCTACTACCGTACCGGGGACGTCATCGTCGAACGCAGCTTCTCCGGCGGCCGGGATTGTGCGAAGCGGAAGCAACCGTAGTCCGGCCGGGAAGGATGCGAACCTAATAAGTGAGGATAATACGCACCCGACGACCGTGCCGAACCGTACGAGCGGGCCGGGTGTGAATCATCATGCAGCGTCCATAATTAAAATCGACGATCGATGCAGTTCGACGGTGGATGAGCAAGGCGTCGTCGGTTCGCGACAGCGAAATTCAATTCCCAACTCTGTGTCTCTAATTGATACTGGTAGCGAAGAGGCGCCGGTCTGTAGCGGCACAGCAAGCGGAGGTAACAACGCGGGCAACATAAACAGCAATAGTAGTAGGCTTTGTCCGGCTGGAAGTGTTCCCACCGCAAACAGTAGCAGCGTTCTAGCAGGCGCCGCCGACGGTAGCAAGGATCTGGTTACGATTGTTACCATATCCGGCACGATCGAACCATCTGCAACCGGAGCTAGCCGGTCGGTTTACACTAGCGGTAGCAGTAGCAGCGGCGGCGGTAACCAGGCTGGTGCCGGTGGTGGGGCCACATGTACATTATTAAACTCTAACTCAACGCCACTGTTGGCCACCGTTATACCGGTCAGCAAATGCACCCCAACCACCACCACCACAGCAACGACGACATCAGCATCTGCATCGGCGGGGCATGTGTGAAAAGAAACGAGCAGAGGGAGAAGGAAGGATTGTGTTTTTTTTTTATTTAGTATATCCACACAGTTACCGGAAGTACGGCCCGCGCTAGGAGAGCAGTTTCACGTGCCCGAACCTGATAAGCCATGAAAATCTAGTTTTTGTTTGCTTCTTCTCAACCATCCCAATCCCTTCCATCGCGCTTCCATCTCGAGCAGAAGCAGAAGTTTAGAGTGCCTGGGAGTCATCTGTTGTTCTGTGAGGTTGCCGCCACTGTTGACTTCCTGTTTGTCGAGCTAGAGGAAAAAGGCGCAGTATAATGTGGGGGGGACAGTATGTGGTCGTCCAAACGCAAACTAACCAACCAACCGCACACGCAAACACACACACTCGCCACGGTGTACCATGGGACGATGAAACTTTTCTTTCTGACCTGCACTACTGCCCTCGGAAAACCTTTTTTTTCCAAATGGCAGCGAGATTAGAGGAATCTGGGTGACTCCTAGCGGGTTTTTGGGGTAGCGCTTGAATCATTAAACATTTAAGCATGTAACATTGGGGATTTCTGTAGAACCTGTACATAGTGCTTCGTATAAAAGCCTATTACTTAAAAGGGTCAGCTAAGATTACTCAGTTACTCTCGGTAGCTCTTCTAGATAGAGCGAATTCTTGACTTGATTTGAATTTTAAAGGTAAATTCACATGTTTTTGAGCCAACATACTCAATTATTTAAATTCAAGCTATTAGTACACCTAATGTCAATTCTGGCAGCTTCAGTTAAAATCTCACTTCAAGATCTCGTTCTGTCGGGAAGCGTTCTCTCACCAAGTAAAGATTTTTCTCACTCTCACCTACACTCGCACATACGTGTTACTATGGGCAACATACGCACGTGGACGAAAAGCTCCTTTTACCGATTTAGCGTCACTCTATCTGTGGCATGTAATGGTTAATCCTGACTTCAAATGGCATCCCCCAAAAACGGCTTCAAAGGAAGTCCGGACCGGAAAAGACCGCCACACACACACAAATAAACGAAAACGGCACCCGTACGTAGTAACCGAACACTTACAATGGGATCGAATTCCGGTCATATAGTGTGACCAACCGAAGAATCGTTGGAATGGAAGGGTCACCAAGCGGTGGTGAGAGTAAAATAGATTAATTTTTAATTTAATATGTGCCTGAATTATGAAACAACTCCGGATGCTGCTGCGAGAGAGGACTGTATGACACTGCTACTACCACTACCACTACTACTACTATGTGGTTGTGTATGTATAGCGGCGGTGTGTGTAGAAAAGATGGACGGAAGTGGCCATTTTTTGGGGTCAGTTTTTGTGTGCCGTTTACCACGGGGATGAGCCGGACATTTCGGTGTCGTTTATTTTTATGGTTTTCGATATTATAATTTTCGTGTGTCGTGTTCCGTTTATGACAGTTTCCCGGCGCGAAATAAAACCGCTTCAAATGGTCACGGTCGAGATTTTACTGTTTAACTGCACATCGTCCGGTTACGTGTGTGTTTGCGTGTGGCTGAATGCTGTATTTTATTCTATCTCGTTAGCGTTATCGTATATATTTTCGGCACCTTTTTGGTGCCGTTTTTTTAACGAAACTTGCTTTTTTTTACATCACACTCAAGCCTCCCCAGCAGCACCCAGGAATGTTTGTGTACAGTGTAGAAGATTGGTAAATGAAATGAAAAGCGTTTTTGTTTTCCTGCTACAGATGACGATGAATAGAACGTTTTTATTGTTAGTAATTTAATGCAGAAAAGAAACATCGCCTTTAGAGGGGGGCAAAAATGGAACGAAAGCGAATCAAAACCGAATCAAACGCGCAGCAGACAGAGACACGACATACGCACACCCGGACGCGGTTATGCGTGTGCGGTTCATCCTATTATCAGAATTACCATAAAGCAGCGCGCGTAATAAGCAGAGGCACAGACGATATAGAAATAGGGAATATATTGAAAGGAAGGAAAACGGCAGAGCAGAGATGTATATGAATGATGTATGCCAAGCGAATGGTGCGGATTAGCGTGTAGTTGAGTGGTTGAGCGTTTGCTAGATTGACACCGTATGTAAATGGATAGAAGCAGAAGAGACAGAGAGAGAGAGAGAGTAAGGGTCGGTGAATGTTAACTCATCATATTTTCATTTTATATGTAACCAAAGAGAGCATGAAAGAAAATAAAGAGCGATAAATTCTAAAAACTAAAATCTTCATGTGTTTTCTCTTAATTTAAATAGATCTCGTTTTTGTTTGCTATTAATATGTAACAAGATTCGTTTATTAATTCGTTCAGTTTAGTTTGAATGCTTCATCATATCCCGCGCGCGCACAATAATATTTATACATTAACAAAAACGGTTTCTAGCCACGGTCACCTTTCTCTTCTCGTTAGCACTAAATGTTAGCCATTTAAGTAAACTGACACGTTGGGAGCGAACATCATCAACCCCCTATTTCACACTAATCCTACATCCTATATTTATTCGATGCACGTCGTAAAACTTAACCAGCTAAAATTAACAACCGGGCACGCACAAGGAGGCACTTACTGTGGAATTTCCGGATTCTTCCTAACCAAAAGTAACAAACAAAACAAACACAACCGGAATGCTGCTGCTCCAGGCTTGTGTAAGCTTAATCTAAAAGAAGACGTTCTATTGCTCCGTCGGTGTGTTCGTTTCAGTTTCCGTGTAGAAATCGTTTCAACTCTTCCTGTGTGTCGAAGATAAGCACGGGGAATGGTGATCCGGGCACGAGCTCACCGGCCCACTTTACCTCCACCCGATAGTCACCCGGTTCGGTGGGATCGTACTGTAGCGAGAGTAGAAAGAAAAAGGGAATTAGAGCACAGATTATGATTTCGTTTTCGTAATATGACACCGTACCTTGCACAGGATGGTCCGGTCCTTTTGACTTTCGCGCTGCATCTCAACCCGGAACGCACCCTTCGGTCCTCTTACACGCACCGTCAGCTGTCCTGCACCGGCACCTCGCGTATCCACGATAAACCTCGACTGGAACGTAGCCAACACACCGTGCTCAATGCCTGGTCCGTACACACGCACCTTACTAGCATCCGGAGCTCCAACGACTCGCAGCGTGTACGGTGACCCGGGCACATGCTGTCCACCGTACTTGATCGTAAGCGTGTGTCGTCCCGGTTCCTGTGGTTTCACGTTCAGCGTGAACGTTGCATCGCCATGATCGTACAGCTCACAGTAGGCAACCTTCCGGGGGCCAGCACAGTGCGCCGTCAACTCACCCGGCCCAGCACGACGCGTATCGATCCATGATTTAATTTCCCGTCCAACGACTCCATTCCGGAGGCCTTCCCCGGAGCAGAGCACTTTCGCTGCATCAACTGCCGGCCCAACCGGTATCGTCAGCGGGCATCCCTTAATGATCCGTCCGTTCCATTCCACCTCAAGACTTAGGGGTCCTCCGGTAGATTTGTGCGGATTGTACGACGCCAGCCAGATGAGTTCGTTTGGTCGGGGCTGTAAAAGTGTTACCGGAAGCGATTCTCCTTCGTCGTACGACATGTGCACTTCCGGCTTGCCGGATAACGCATCCGTCGCGTCGATCGTGAAGTGAGACACTTCGCCAACCTTTGCCGTCGTTAGTCCACGGCCCGTCAACACTACGCGATCCGAGCCGATCGTCATTCCGGTCACGTACACGAAGCCGGGACTCTGCGAAATTGGCAGCCCGGACCAGGTAAGATCGAAACTATGCTCTCCCTTGCTTAACCCATCGTCCGACAGGAACAGGACACTCTTCCCGTTGCCCTGTTTTTCCTCGTTTTCGTAATATGACACCGTACCTTGCACAGGATGGTCCGGTCCTTTTGACTTTCGCGCTGCATCTCAACCCGGAACGCACCCTTCGGTCCTCTTACACGCACCGTCAGCTGTCCTGCACCGGCACCTCGCGTATCCACGATAAACCTCGACTGGAACGTAGCCAACACACCGTGCTCAATGCCTGGTCCGTACACACGCACCTTACTAGCATCCGGAGCTCCAACGACTCGCAGCGTGTACGGTGACCCGGGCACATGCTGTCCACCGTACTTGATCGTAAGCGTGTGTCGTCCCGGTTCCTGTGGTTTCACGTTCAGCGTGAACGTTGCATCGCCATGATCGTACAGCTCACAGTAGGCAACCTTCCGGGGGCCAGCACAGTGCGCCGTCAACTCACCCGGCCCAGCACGACGCGTATCGATCCACGATTTAATTTCCCGTCCAACGACTCCATTCCGAAGGCCTTCCCCGGAGCAGAGCACTTTCGCTGCATCAACTGCCGGCCCAACCGGTATCGTCAGCGGGCATCCCTTAATGATCCGTCCGTTCCATTCCACCTCAAGACTTAGGGGTCCTCCGGTAGATTTGTGCGGATTGTACGACGCCAGCCAGATGAGTTCGTTTGGTCGGGGCTGTAAAAGTGTTACCGGAAGCGATTCTCCTTCGTCGTACGACATGTGCACTTCCGGCTTGCCGGATAACGCATCCGTCGCGTCGATCGTGAAGTGAGACACTTCGCCAACCTGTGCCGTCGTTAGTCCACGGCCCGTCAACACTACGCGATCCGAGCCGATCGTCATTCCGGTCACGTACACGAAGCCGGGACTCTGCGAAATTGGCAGCCCGGACCAGGTAAGATCGAAACTATGCTCTCCCTTGCTTAACCCATCGTCCGACAGGAACAGGACACTCTTCCCGTTGCCCTGTTTTTCCACCATCACCTCCGCATCGTCTACGTAGCACGTAAGTTCACCTGGCCCAGCCATACTGGTATCGAACACGATCTTACTCGGAAGCACCAACTTCCCACTGCCATCTAGCAACGATCCCCAACCACCGATCGGTGTCACCTTCGCTGGATCGAGACACGAAATGTTCCACGGTGAACCGGGCAGTGGACCACGGTTGGTACAGCTCGCCCGTATCTCGTACCTTCCCACGGTGAGGATCGTGTAGAAGATCTTCCACTGGTTGTTGCCCATGTTTTTGATGCGTGGTTCAATCCGTTCCGCTTGCTCATCACTTCGCTCGATCTGTACATTCGGGGTCGTAGGGCAGAACACTACGAAGGAGGTTTCTTTGCCACGGTGTGCGACCTCTAGCCCGTTTCCGGACGCATGGCTATCACTCTTACCACCGGTCGATTGGACGGCGAAGGTGATGGGTGAGTTGGGGACCGCTTCACCACCGTACATGATCGTGGCCTTGTAGTGGCCGGCTGCCTGTGGTACGAACTCGATCGAATGCTCGTAGTCGTCCTGTTGGGTAAGTTTCACGGGCACGTTTTGTCCGGTTGGCGATAAGACTGTTACCTCGATCTCTGCAACACCAGCTGACTCGGATTGGACTGTTGAAGGTAACGGGGAAAAAAGAGTGCTGTTAGCTTTAGGAACTTATAAGGCTTACAATTTAAAAGGCAAAAGGTAGGACACTTCCAGAAGTTTTCTGGCAATTATAGCTTTAAAGCCCGCTCCAGACGAAGCGCAAACTAGATTGCAAACTAAATCGCGAAGGCTGGCAGTAATGTCATACCATACGAATTTGACAGCATTTTGTTCGCAAAATCGTAGTTGCGCTTGGATTTGCGCTTCGTGTGGAGCGGCTTTAAGATGTGATTTCTTGAAAATGAGATTTGAGGCACAGTTATGAAGTCTCCTGAGGGCAACCATAGCTTTGGGAAGGTTTAAGCGACAGCGCTCGATCTATCGAATTCTTCTTCAAAATCAAACTAGATTCTTAATTTGTGAAACCGTCCTAGAAACTCCACAAACATCTACGATCCAGACGACTTCCTCAAGACACGAAATGCGCTCGAAAAGAGGAGAAATTTGGAAACCTTATGGGGCATGAGGAGTCTTTGCGACCGTTCAATACAACAACCGATGAATAACCTCTCTTTAAACCTCATCACTTTGCTTACCAATCCACGAGATGGGCGAGTTGGCGCACAGGTTCATCTTCGGCACCTTCTGTAGCTGAATCTTGGTCGGATCGTACGATTCGCACGTGTACGGACTGCCCATCAATGGTTTCGATTGGTGGAGAACATCTGCAAACGGACCACATCCAAAGAAAACCCCATTAGAGTAGGCTGGATTCACCTCCATCGTGTTACCCTTGGTTACCTTACTTACCAATCAAACATTGACCAACTTTCTGTACGGTGAACTCTGCCTGCAGATGACCACCCTTCGTCTGGTAGCAGCGAACGGGCAGTGCCTGACCACCCGGACCCGACACAACCACATCGAACTCGCGCGCCGGATGTCCAACCGTGTCGATGGCGAAGGAAGTTGTCTTTCCAACCCGTGCCTGATACAATCCCAACCCGTTTACGGTGATCTAAAAAAGAAAGGCAGATGTGTTACAGACCTTCTCCGACCGTTGTGTTTCGTTCGACTCACCTCTTTGCTCATGGCCGGCGCTAGGACATTGATTTCGATGGCTTTGTTCGATATCGGTACCTGATTGTACAGGATCATGATCTTGTGCGGTGCGACACGCGTCGGATGGTACACAATTTCCCACACGCCGCTGTTCGCTGTGCCACGGATCGAGTGGGGCACTTCCAACCCTCCGCAGCGCACCATCGACGTGAGCGTACCCTGACCGGCTTCGTTCGTGGACACCACCAACGATGCCGGTTTGTGACAGTACGCCTCACCAACCTCCACAATCTTCACCATCGACGGATCGAACACGTTGATCGTGCGAGCGGCGATGAAGTTGCGCGTTTCCTGATCGATGTACCGCACCACATACTGACCGATTTTGGCCGCCTTAAACTCAGCCGCCTTGCGGGACAGCGTGAACGGGACGAGTTTGTTCTCGGGGTCAAATATTTCCACCGTCTGATCTTCGGCCATCAGTTCGATGAGCG